>BOPN01004517.1:65000-70000 GCA_017312705.2 Penaeus japonicus
CAGTTTTCCGGCTGGGAGTATGCACGGCTGGTAATGCTATTCCGATCCTTTTGAAAATTCATTCGAGTGCTATGAGATGCTAATCAAGTCAAGTGCGAAGGAAGAATTGCGTGCCTCGGTTAGTAATTTTTTTTTCTGTCTTTCGTTATTTTGTCATTGGTCTTTCTTTCTGTCTGTCTCTCTGTCTGTCTGTCTGTCTCACTCTCACTTTCTGTCTCTATCTCTCTCTCTTCCTTCCATCCCTTCTTCTTCTTCCTTTCCCTTATCCCCCCCCCCCTTCTTTCTCCCACTCCCCTACCCTTCATCTCCCTCCTTTCCCCTTCCCTCTCCCTCCTTTTCTCTCCCCTCTTCAAGCAATGTAGTCAAGGGATTCAAAACTTATACAACCCTGAAGATTTATGTGGCATTATAATAAACATTCATTACATGTGACACGTACAAGATGTACCAAGGGAGCGCAACAATCATTCTCCTTCCCAAAACGCACGCACTCTGTCATAGATTTTTTAATCTATGTGAATTTTTTTAAAACTGTGTTTGGCATGCCAGTAACCAAAGAAAGCGATGTTTATTTATTCATAAATAGATATATAGACACACACACAAATATATATATATAATATATATATATATATATATATATATATATATATATATATATATATATATATATATATATATATACACACACACACACACACACACACACACACACACACACACACACACACATATATATATATATATATATATATATATATATATATATATATATATATATATATATATACAAACACACACATTTCCATTTCCATACTTATGAATAAAAAACAACAAATATCTACCATAAAGGAAAAAATGAAAGAAAAACAAATAAACAACATCATTATAAAAAAAAAAAAAGGAAATAGAACAACGCGTTCAAAACGAGAGAAAAAGAAATATATTTGCTGTACACACTTCCCCGAACAGAACGCAGCATTTAACCTCCTTCGCAGACTGGTCGTACGTTCGTTGAAAATACATGCAGGCAAACTAGGAGAAAGAGTCTACCAAGGGCAAATACTTACATACATTATCTATGATGGTTTATACGTCTTTCCCGTCTCTCTTGTGTATAAACATCCGGAAATGTGGTAGTGTGTTTAAGGATAATGGCGTGCTTTAGGTAAATACGTACGCATACAATATGTTTGTGAAAAAAATGTATTATTTGTATCTAAATAGGTATTATTCTTTGGGAATATTTAAAGTGGGGTGAAATAATGCACAACGTGGATTAACTGAGTGTAAAACTAAATGTTATTATTTGTGCATTCATCTGTACATGTGCGCACGCACACGCACACGCACACGCACACACACAAATACAATAACAATTTATCAAAAATATTTACAGCCAACTCAAAAGCTAGTACAATGCTAATATGTATGCCATATATTTCAAGAGGCGATTTTCTCACCCTTCACAGACTGAATAGTACATTTTATGCGACTATAGCGCGGAGATTTTGTCCCATCTAATGAGGGGCTATTCATACCCTTTTGTTCCATTTGTCCTCCACTTGGCACACGCGGTTGCCAAATGCGCCATGGGAAAATGTGCAAAAATGAAACCTGAATACTTCACAGGGACGCGGCCATTCCCTCTAGCGACGGTAATGGTAAGCACGTCATAATCCTACGTTTATGGCGCTCCTTCCACCTTAAGCTCTTTACTGTTTCTCGAGTTGAAAATGAAAGATAAAAAGACAAAAAAAAAAAAAAAAAAAAAAAAAAAAAAAAAAAAAAAAAAAAAAAAAAAAAAAAAAAAAAAAAAAAAAAAAAAAAAAAAAAAAAAAAAAGATGAAATGAAAGAAACAGAAAAAAAAAAAAAACGAAGAAAGCGGCTTAGAAATTATTTCCGTCGCGTTCAGACGAGTCTTCGAAATCCACAGAGAGAGAAAAATCTCTCCATCTCAATGCGACAATCGCAGCCACTCAATTAGAGACATTCCCCGGTTCACAATGACGTACCGTTGCTCTAGTCCGCGTCTAATGCCGAGTGCCATTATGGGGCTCGTTTACACCGCGGGTTGGGAGGTGAGCGAAATGAGGATGCAGCCCCTCTCTAAGAGGATCCCCGGGCATCATCTGCGAGCGGGATGTTCGGTCCATGAGGATGGCGAAGGCGAGAGAAGGGGAGACTCGTGATAAATAGGGAAACGAGTAAATGCAAGCACTAATGCCCTCCCGAGCTGTAAACCTCTCACAAATCTTCTCCGTAACCCCTCTCTGACGCCGCAGCCACACATGATTCACGGCCGTAAATCAGCGGCAGAGGAAAGCGATTTAAATAACAATCAAATTCTCGTTCCTTTGACGCTCGCCCCATAAAACAGGACATCATCATCTGCTGCAACAAGAACTCTGCGGCGGACTTCGGAGTGTGTGTGTGTGGGGGTGGGGGGGGGGGGGGGCAGGATCGGAGGAGAGGGAGGAGGAGAGGGGGGGGGTGGAAGCCTCTCCAGACCTTGGATGTCTTCTGGCAAAATTTGAAAAAGAAAAAAAAAAAAGAAAGTCAAAAAGAAAAACGGACAGACGTGGCGCCACGAGTGAAGTCCTGCCCTGGAGGGAGGGAAGGGAGGAAGGGGTGTAGGGAGGGAAAGGAAATTGCTGGAACTCTAGCCTAGAGCCCAAGTCGGTCCTGGGATCCATACCAGCTTTAATTAGGGTCCTCGGCCGGAACCAATATGGAATGCTCCGCCCCTTTTCCGTCTTGAAGTGCTACGACCAGGCGGAGTTCTTGCTAACTGTTTTCTCCCTCTTACTGAGAGTAAAGGACGGCGAGAAAGAGAGGGAGGGCGGGAGGCAAGGAAGGAGGGAGGGAGGGCGGGAGGCAAGGAAGGAGGGATGGTGGGCAGAAGGGAGGAACAGAGGGAGGCAGGGAAGGAGGGAGGGGTGGCGTTCGGGAGGGACAGAGAGGGAAAGAGAGAGAGAGAGAGAATAAAAAACAAAAAACGTCCTTCCAAAAAACTCAGCCTTGTTCATCACCTTGAACAGGGCGGATAACCCTCTCTGGATGGTAAGAGCCCTTAATGGGTAGTCGTTCCTCCAGGCCAAGAGTGACCTGAAAGATTGATAAAGGGACAGAAAGAGAAAGAGAAAAGAATAGAGGGTCTTTAGCCTAGCCAGGAGATTTACGGGACACGCAGCCATGTATACCTCTGTCGATCCCTGGGGATAGCTGAGACGATCGCATGAGAATGTGTGTGTCATGTGACGAGGATATGTAACACGTTTCGGAATCGTTATATTGGACACATCGATGTTTACTTCAGATGAGAATATCAACGCTCCGGAAAACAAGTTGTTCAAGAGCAAGAAGAGAACCACTGGTATGGAGTGGTTTATAAGTGGTACAGGAAGAGAACCACCAGAAAAGAGTGGTTCAAGAATGATGCAGGGTAAGAACGACTGGTGACAAAGCACGGTTCAAAAGTGGCACGGGAAGAGAATCTCTGGTATAAAGTGGTTCCAGCATGGCACAGGGTGAGAACCACTTGGAAAGAGTGGTTCGGATCGGATCTATTGGCAAACACTGATTCAAGAATGGGTCAGAAAGAAAACCACTTACAAAGAGTGGTTCTAGGATGGCTCAGGAGAGAACCACTGATAAAGAGTGGGTCAAGAGTAGCACAGGGAAAGAACCATTGTCAAGCAGTGGTTCTAAAATGGTTCAGAAAAGAACCACTGGCAAAGAATGCGTCAAAAGTAGCAAAGGGAAAGATCCACTGACAATTAGTAGTTCTAAAATGGCTCAGGAAAAAAATCACAGGTAAAAAATGCGTCAAAAGTAGCACAAGGGGAGAACCAAGGGGAAATAGTGGTTTCAGCAATGATCAGAACCACTGGCACCAAGAGACCCCACACGTGCCCTCGCCGAAACTTTTACCACATGACGGACAACCTTTAATCAGATTCCCCAGCATTGGCACACATTTTGTGGCACTCGGGGAAATTGAATTAACGTTTTCTTGCTTCGGAAAACTTTCGGCTTTCCTTGACGCTGTGCTGAAGAGACCCGAGACGTAGAGACCCGAATGACGATTCAATATCTGTTTTCTGATGAAGGGAAACACTGGGAAGTACTATGGTCATTTGTAGAGGCTCAGGACATGAGGCGCAGCAACAAGGCGGAATGTACGACCTGGACCCTTAATATAAACAGGTAATCATTCTCGATCTTCTATGAGATAGTGCGCGCGCGCATACACACACACGCACACACACACATACACACACACATACACACACACACACATACACACACATGTGTATGAATATAATTAATCATTTACTTATGTATAAAAATCTAACAATCTACAAGCGTATATATACAGCTTTCTACATATCACTTATTACACATTATTCATAAAAAAAAACAGAATTATTGAATTGTAATGTCTTGACGCCTCATCTGGTCATCCTTCAATTACTATCCGTCGAAGTCTATGAAAAATCTGTCTTCACTATTTCTTGAATGACGCAACATCTAAAAAAATCGAGAGAAAAAAGAAATCTGTTGAAAAACGGCGCAGTTGCAGATCTTAATTGGATTAACTTTTGATTCCCGATTTATACTTCTGCTAAATGTTTCCTTCCCTCTTTTCTCTCTTCTCGCAGTTCTGCTTCTCGGCTTCCACGCGGGCAATGAAACTGACAAACTGCAGGACAGATGAGCCTGTCAGGCGTCCCTCCTCCTCTTTCCCTTCGCAAAAGTCCGTGAGTCAGCATCTGCACGGCATATTATTACAACGCCTTCCAATGATACGTCAGCCTGGAAGGAGATTTCCCCGACACATATGTTATGCTCTCAGCGACACATCCAGAGCCTCGAGGATACAGCGGCGCCAGGGGCTTCTCCTGTGTCATGTGTGCGAGACATGGGGAGCGGATAAGCCACGGACACGCGCACGCACACACACCCACACACAAACACGCAGAACTACGAATGCTCT
>BOPN01004517.1:75000-82500 GCA_017312705.2 Penaeus japonicus
TTCGTTCTCTCTCTCGTTCTCTCTCTCTCTCTCTCTCGCTCTCGCTCTCGCTCTCGCTCTCTCTCTCTCTCTCTCTCTCTCTCTCTCTCTCTCTCTCTCTCTCTCTCTCTCTCTCTCTCTCTCTCTCTCTCTCTCTCTCTCTCTCTCCCTCCCTCTCCCTCCCTCCCTCTCTCTCTCTCTCTCTCTCTCTCTCTCTCTCTCTCTCTCTCTCTCTCTCTCTCTCTCTCTCTCTCTCTCTCTCTCTCTCTCTCTCTCTCTCTCTCTCTCTCTCTCTCTCTCTCTCTCTCTCTCTCTCTCTCTCTCTCTCTCTCTCTCTCTCTCTCTCCCTCTCTCTCTCACACACTTTCAATTCTCACACTCACTCACTTTCTCTTTATGTGTATCGCTGTCTCTTTCTCTCTCTCCTTGTCTGTATATCTGTCCGTCTGTCTGTTTGTCCTCATTGCAACATCTTGGCACACGAGATAAATTTAGATAAATTTCATTTTAGTAAACGCAATATCGCAAAATAAAAACGATGCAGTGCAATTGGCAAGTTCCTGAAAGCCTTACACATTACCGTATTCCAATTCCAAAACTACCAACTAACTTCCGGGCATACGCATACGCCAACAGACAGATGCAATTAATATCTATCACAATTGTTTGCTCTCGGATGATAGCAACAGTTCACCAGCACCCTCCTGCCTCTCTCGTATTGCTTCCCAGGGGATCGCCCACTCACTCCCGAGCCAAGTTCCGATAGTTTGACAGTGTTCGTGGCCAAGTCAAACAACAATCTACCCGCGGGACTGGCGAAGCTAAATGACCGAGGTAGTTCCATCCGGGTATTTGGGTTATTAAACCACAGTGTTTAATTGATTCATTGCGATGTTGCTGGATAGCTAAACATGAGCGATGTTAACTAGGGCTTTTATAAATCGCTAATGTGTTTTTTTTTTTTCTATATCAGCGATGTTTTGATTAACTGCTATTGTTTCTGTCAATAAGAATGTTTCACTCAACCCCCAATGTTTGATTGACAACCCTTGTTTCCAATGTTTTGATGAGTAATGTTTCACTAAATCACCGATGCTTTAATCAATTGCCATCATTTTCCTAAAAAAAAAGAGGTTTCTCTGAATCACTGAATTCACCATACAACCCGGGGTTTGATTTCACGCCAGTTTAACGTAATTTAACCTGTCATTTGCCGTCCCGGGCTTGGTGTAAACACTTGATCCTCTCTAGTAGGTCTTGGAGTGGGCGCGTATCCCCCTCGACGCCCCTACGACAAGGCACGCCCGCTGCTTCGCCAAAGTCCCTCTCAAAGGACCAATCTAAGCGTGAGATTCGGCCAACAAGCGACTGATCGCGCTTAATACACGCTTACCGAGACATTCCACACGGAAATAATCCCGGAGTCATTAAATCTCTCCAATCCCACCCACCGTAGGGCGGCAGGAGTTTAATTAATGAAGCTCCTCGCCCGGAACGGAATGAGGGACCGCAGACCCACTTTAATCTCAATTTCTCTCTCTCTCTCTCTCTCTCTCTCTCTCTCTCTCTCTCTCTCTCTCTCCTTCACTCCCTCTCCCTCTCCCTCTCCCTCTCCTTCACTCCCTCTGTCCTCCCCCCTCTCACTCTCTCCCTGTCCCTCTCTCCCTCCCTCTCTCTCCTCACTCTCTCTCTATAAGAAGGCGAGAAGAAACTTAACCATTCCCCGACAAAAGAAGGAGGGGATAAACCCAATAACTGAAATGACAGCCGTCGCAGAAACGAAATGTATGCTTCAGCCTTCTCTCTGGTTCCTTTAATTTGACGGTCTCCGACTTCTCGAAACGGCGTTATCCACAATGTCATAGTCATAATTTCCATAACTAATAATTCAAAAAGAATCTGTGATAAGTGACACAATACCTTTAGGAATCTTGTTTTTTTTATCCTGCGGTATTTCCGTCGTCATACTGCGTGAATAAAGCGCTATTTCACGCAAGTTTTCCTCTTAAATCTGGAGTAATTGCTTTATTTAGGTATAATACCCACAGTCGTGTCCTCCAGATTGGAATCACGCACACCGGTGAAACATCCTTAGATAGGGAGTGGGGGAGGGAGGGAGGGAGGGAGGGAGGGAAGAAGGGAAGGAGGGAGGGGGAGGGGGAGGGGGAGTAGGAGGGAGGGAGAGAGAGAGGGAGGGAGGAAGAGAGAGAGAGAGAGAAAGAGTTAGAAAGAGAGAAAGAGAAAGAGAGAGAAAGGGGAAAGTGAGAGAGAAAGAGAAAGAGAGAAAGAGAGAAAGAGAGAGAGAGAGAGAGAGAGAGAGAGAGAGAGAGAGAGAAAATAAAAATAAAAATAAAAATAAAGAGAGAGAGCCAGAGAGATAAAAACAGAGAGAAACACAAGGCCAAAAAACTCCCTCGCCATATTTCAGGCCGCCATCGTTCCCCCGGCGCGTCACCGACGCAGAAAAGCATGCACAAAAGGCCCTATTCCACCGAGGGCTTTTTCCTCCGCCTGTCCCTTAATTGTCCGATAACTCTTTCTCAGTCACACTAACCGATACGCAGGTACTTAATATTGACAATTTCTCCATTTCCTGCAAGGAATTTTCAGAATTCAATATCAATAAAATGCAGTGGGAAATATATGCAAAATAAGCTAATCTGTCTACAGGAATTCTTTCCAAGAAAAAGCTTGATAATATTGAGTGTGTGTGTGTGTTTGTGTTTGTGTGTGTGTGTGTGTGTGTGTGTGTGTGTGTGTGTGTGTGTGTGTGTGTGTGTGTGTGTGTGTGTGTGTGTGTGTGTGTGTGTGTGTGTGTGTGTAAAAAAAGCAATATTATTTTCCTTCTTCTCTGCATCGCTTTAACGATATGAATCACATAAATTTTGCAGACTTAAAAAGAAATATAGGTTTCCGCTCAACGTATATATCGGAGCTTAAACAAAAATAAAAGAGCAAAAGATTTGGATATTCATCTTCTCGCGCTCGAAAATGATACGACGGGAACGTAGCGGACGGCGAGACAGGGTCATCAGCATGACCTGAGCCTACGAGCACCAGGGGGAGAGGAGGTCGATGTGTAACGAGGGCTGTGACAAAGGGGACGGGATGTTCCTGCTGGATAATAGCTGAGGCTTCACCAAGACTTGCTGTTCCTCTCTGTACGTGCTTCTTTATTTTTCTACCTGCATTCTTTTCTCTCTCCTTCTTCTTTTTTCTTCTTCTTTGTGTATCTTCCCTTCTTTCTCTTTTTGGCTATATGAGTTGTCCATGTATGTATATATGTATGTATGTAAGTGGGCGCGCGTGATTGTGCATTCCTAGCCTTTATCCTCCCCTTCCTTTCCCCTTTTCTCTTCGCACTGACTATCGCTTCTCTCTTCCCTTCCCCTTCCTTCTGTCTTTCTTCCTCTCCTCCCTCGAAGTCCTCCCGTCGCCTAACCTGGCTGCGTTGTCACTCCGCGTTGAGGCAGTGTCTGTCGTGGTTAACTGACCGTGTTATAACAGCCTCCTTGAAGGGGTCGTCTCATCTGCCACGACCTCCTCTGCTCGACTGCCGGCTAACGCAACACTCCTTACTATCACATAAAACAAAATTCTCATAGATCCTCTTTTTCACATCTGGCAAGTCACATTGCGCCCCAGAACAAGATCCAACTATTTTCCGACACGGTTCACGGCTACCAGGTGTGCTACCTAATAAGTTTTAAATGGCATTTGTTGTGGCCAAATTGGCTTTCGACTAATTCTCCCATCATCTTTTCAACTGAGTTTTACTTCCCTTTTATCCATTTACGAACGTCAAGAACATTTAGCAAGTATTGCAACACTACACTTAACGCTCGTCTCACTATTGTCTACATGTTGCAGGAATGCCACTTGAAAAGGCTAAGCAAAAGTACCACGATGAGAAACAAAAGTACAGATAATGGAAAAAAATCGGTAAAAGTCCCATCGCATTCATCATTCATGACAAAGACGATTTACTAGTACCCTACTAGACAATGCAACCATACAACCAAGTAGTTTTACGTCATGTTCGAGCCATTGCCGGCCCGGGTCGTCCGTCGTAACTTCCAAAGGGCAATAACAGGTACACAAAACTGCCACTCGCGCAAAAGTTTTCGCAGTTACCTTGCGCCACAACAACACTATTTCAGCAACACGGAACAACAAATGAAGATTACGTAATTGCTGCTCATGCATATTGCCCTCATAAAAAAATGTGATTAAGGACTACCGGGAGGAGTAAAAAAGTAAAAAAAAAAGAGGCGCACTTTGTAGTTATCGTGATGATTTAGAGGAAAAGTTTTGATCTAATTATGCAGGTGACAGGGAGACACCGTGTACAGGAGACAACTCCCAAAAGAGAGTTGGGAGATTACGCGCAAGGATCCGTGATGTGCACATTTACATCTTTTCTGGATTTTTGTTTTGTTTTGTTTTGTCACAGTATAAGGACCTCTACTTTGAAATATTGAAAACTAATTTGTTGGCTTTGTATATAACATACAAAAAGCTGCTGGGGCGAGCGTTCTAACTTACGCACTGAATCCCTTGCAGCAGGTTCTTCAAAGTAAGGGTCACGCACTAGTGGTCAGTGGTCTCATACAAAAAAACACTGAAAAATAATAAATAAAGAATACATATCAAATGAAAAAAAGTGTGTATTAGTAGATTAGCCAGGTAACCAAATGACGAACCTTTCTCGTACCGGATAAAGAATGGCGTAAAAAAGTACAGATTGCTGCACAACACTGGCCAATAGAGGCACGAGGGTTACAATGAAAACTAGGGCCGTGGAACGATCAGCTTCCCTAAAACAGTCGGCAGGGAAACGTTCCGCAGTTAGTCCTCATCGACAGTCGTTAAATGTCAAAATTAAATTCTTACCTGCTGCCCTGCCTGGAGCTGTGCATGTGATGGATTAGTATCCATTCGTATGAAATGGTGTAGCATTAGCCGGCTGTAAAGACGAAAGCAATTCAAAAGAGAACAAATTCTGAACTACAATCAAGATAGGCAACATAAGGAATCTCGGTAAATGACGTAAGTTTTTTGACAAACTAACAGCCATGCATGGAGTGCAGCTTAAATAGTATATATTAATTTTAATGTAATTTAACTAATTATAATTTAACTCCAGCTAGATAAGAAAAAAAATAATAAAAAAGGCTTTATTTATCTTGGAATATCAAAGCAATCCGAATTGCATAATCAGCTTACATTACAATATCCAGTGTACTTCTTTCAAACATTCACAGATAGAATCATCGTGCTGAATTCACGCATGAAGTAACACGAATTAAAAATCAGTCAAAGATAATAGCTATAACGATCATTATCAAGAAGAGTAATTATCTAACTTCCTACATAAGGTCTCCGCGCTCTTGCGTCATAGCTTAATGACACGATTCTTAAATCACCTTCTTATACGAATTATCACCTTCTTATACGAATTATAGTATATTGACAAAATGTTTATGAAACGCAACATGTAAACAACCCCACCAAAAAGCCTAGTAGAAGCTATCTTTTAAAATATGTAAGGATAATTTTCCATGTGAATGGAGTAAGGGAAAACTGAGCCCCGATCCTACCCGCAGCCTTAGAGGAAAATAAAAATACCTATAAAATTTCCGCAGCCACATTAACGATAATTCTCCTTGCGCTAACCATCCCAACTGCGCAACCAAGACTTCTACTCTCTCTCTCCCCCCCCCCTCGCCCTCTCTCTCTTTCTCATGTTCTATTCTTCTATTCCTCTCAAATTTTATCCTTTGTGCTTTGATAATTCTGTTTCCTTTTAAGTAATGCTTTTTTGCCCGCCTCTTATGATCTCTCTTCTTTTCTATCTCTGCCTGTCTCCGCCTGTCTCCGCCTCTCTCTCTATATATATCAAATAATTATGAGAAACCCCTCTTGTTCTTTTATTGCCCCTCCACTCCCATCGCCTTCAACAGACACTAGCATCAGCAAGACCATCATCGGGAAAACAAATCTTTGCTTCGATGTACGTTCACTGCTTTTACTGCCTCTCTTTTCTCCCTTTCCGTTTCTGCTTCATTTCCTCTTTTTCATTCTCTCTTTTCCCTCCTTTTGTTCCCACCCCCCTCCCTTCACCCCACATCGACCCCCTGAGCATTGTAACGTAAATTTCGGTCCCTCCCTCCCCCCTCCCTCCCTCCCTCCCGTCCTACATTTTCCGGCGTCCAGCGTTCCGTAATTCGTTCGGTTTCGGTCTTCCTCGCGCCGATCCTCCTCTTCCCTTTTATTTCAGTCTCCCTCTTCTTTATAACGTCGTTTACTCTTCCCTCGTTTCGTTCCTCTCCTTTACGGTTTCCTATTCCTTTAAATCTGGATCTTCTCTCCTTCCAAGAGTGAGATGAAAAAAAAAGAAAATCGTTATGGACCAATAAACGAACAAAAGGTAGCTGTTCTGAAAGACGTCATTATCTACGTCTTTTTTGTTCATATGACACCCTCGCAACTCCGGGGATAGTAATAGGCCTAAAATGCAAATTGATTTATAAAAACCTAAATCATTTTTAAGAAAAAAAAGAAAGAAAATCCGCCGTCTCCTCCTCTGTGTTGACTCGACAGACGACAGAGCACAGTATTGGCTAATGAACCTGGACGTAAAATCTGGTACTAATATTTTATGATCAAAGATCGCACACAAAATCAGACGGGGTTTTCAACCTACGTAGATCTTACAACGGAAAATTCCTTCTCCTCAGTTTTCCCAGTTGAAAAAGCCTTAATTGATGCATTAAACTGACTTTCTGAATTTGCTCCTGCACATATCACATCGATCGCGGGGGCCGGTGATGTGGAGAAAGCTTTGGAATTCTGGGCGTCTGCAGGAGAGTCGGCGAGATAATCAATTACAACACCTTTCGTACTGCCAACACGAAGGATGATATAATAAGAGGCGTTTATCAAATTAAAATCAATCATAACTTTAGCACTCCTAATATTTTTGAACGCTCGAATATGAGCTGCAGAAGGGTCGAAATGTGGGAAAACCCAAATATTTTACATTGGATATAGATTTAATTATCAGTGGGAGATTTGGTCTGAAAAATTAAATGAAATATGGCTTAATGTATCCGCAGAGTTTCGCACATCCTATTCTCCGTAGCGTGGGACGGTACAGCTGTTTCCAGCGTTCATGATCCTCGGCCACACTAAGGCTCTTCGCCTGATGCTTTCTCGGAGATTAAGGTGGGCGTGCCCTTCGATCTCGCTTCCTCTCCCTGCAAATGTCCGACGTTCGCTGGGTTATCCATCTGGAAGTGGATTCAAGCGGCAGATAATATATATATTTTTTACTATTAACACAGCCACAGACGTTCCTGAGGCTAACCATTGCCGATTTCCTTTCGTGAATTTGTTCTCCGCTTTTTCGTCGAAAGAGTTCGACGAAAAAGGAGGTAGAGCAAGAGCCTCGCTATTTAGTGGTTGGTCGCCAGCGCTATCTGCAGGAGCCTGAGTGGCGCACCCAAACGCGGCAGTCAT
>BOPN01004517.1:87500-115000 GCA_017312705.2 Penaeus japonicus
GAGAGAGAGAGAGAGAGAGAGAGAGAGAGAGAGAGAGAGAGAGAGAGAGAGAGAGAGAGAGAGAGAGAGAGAGAGAGAGAGAGAGAGAGAGAGAGAGAGAGAGAGAGAGAGAGAGAGAGAGAGAGAGAGAGAGAGAGAGAGAGAGAGAGAGAGAGAGAGCCTATTGATGATCCGTAAACTAGATCCGCCTGAGAGCTTTCCTCCTCCGAGATCAGCCAGAGTAACACAGGGGATTTCCAGTATTTGGGCCCACCAAGCTAGACTAATATCAAAATTAAGGCACACAAATCGCAGTACCATTGATTTCCGATGGCGAGATGAGTTGCTTCCATCTAATGCCGGTTATTCTGGGGACCTGCTAAGACCTTTTCATAACTTTTCAAAATATTGATATCATTCTTTTTTTGTGTGCCCTGTCTCAAACGCAGCTCCCTCTATATAAACCTGGTTCTTGACGCATGGTGTTTTCTTCAATTCTCCCTCTCCCTTTTCTTTTTCACTTGAGGGGGAGGGGGGGGGATTTATTAAAGTCTTTGAGAAGCTACTCGAATTTATTCCGGTCAAGTGTTCGATAAAATCCCCAAAGACACGTCCACCTTCGGATCTTAAAAAAATGTTAGAAGAGAGAGAGAGAGAGAGAGAGAGAGAGAGAGAGAGAGAGAGAGAGAGAGAGAGAGAGAGAGAGAGAGAGAGAGAGAGAGAGAGAGAGAGAGAGAGAGAGACAGACCTATAACCTCATCCCCCCCCCCCCCCCTCCAGCCAACATTCGTCTCTGGGATGTTAAAAGGAGGGCGAAGAAAAGCGTCCCCTTGTATATATGAATAAAATTATGTATAAAACTCCCCCTGTGTGTCTCCCATACACATTCCCGGACCGTTCCCGCCTATGCGCCGACGCTCACTCCGTTCTTATGATAACTCGAGTGCTGGTTCGCTGTGCCCTTCCTCTCCGCTCGCCCGGGTGTGTGTGTGTTCGTGTGTTCGTGTGTGCGTGTGTGCGTGTGTGCGTGTGTGCGTGTGTGTGTGTGTGTGTGTGTGTGTGTGTGTGTGTGTGTGTGTGTGTGTGTGTGTGTGTGTGTGTGTGTGTGTGTGTGTGTGTGTGTGTGTGTGTGTGTGTGTGTGTGTGTGTGTTTGTTTTCATCAGCACGTCTTTTTCATCTCTAGAAGATACTGAGGCGTTCCGTCCGCTCTTTTTAAACGTTTATTCTATCTTTTTTTTTCTTTCTTTTATTTAAATATTATTCGGAGAAATTTCATGCTGACGTTATGAATAAATCGAATAGGCGCGACGTCTTATCTCCCGTTCTCCGCTGCATTCCATTCTTCTTCGTTGCCTTTTTCTTTCTCTGGATCTTTCGCTCTCATCCTGCTCCATCTCTTCCTGCTCTCCTTTCCTGTCACAGCCACTATCCATCTCCTTTTCCTATATCCTTTTGGTCTTCCTTCCGAATCGTATATCTCTTCCCTTTTTGCTCTCTTTCTGTCTTGGTCTGCCTCTCGTTCTCTCTCTCTCTCTCTCTCTCTCTCTCTCTCTCTCTCTCTCTCTCTCTCCCTTCCTTATTCTTTCTCTCTTTTTCTCCCACGCTTCTTATGTTAACATCCAGTCTTTTTATACAGTTTATATTTCTTTCATACTCTCTCCCAAGTCATATTTATTTTCAGAGTTTTCCTGAAAGAAGTCTTTTCACTTCTTTAGCAAATCTTTACTTTCATGTTCAGTTTTCTTTCCCTATCTGTCTGTGCCTGTGTCTGCAGTCTTTCTCTCCTTCCCTCTCCCCCTCACTCTCTTTAAATGTGCATCTCCTCCCCTCTCTCTTTTCCTCACCACCATCCGTGTGTGTATGTGTGTGTGTAGGGTTAATGTTCTCTCTCTCTCTCTCTCTCTCTCTCTCTCTCTCTCTCTCTCTCTCTCTCTCTCTCTCTCTCTCTCTCTCTCTCTCTCTCTCTCACGGCGTTCGTGTGTGCGTCCCTGTGTATTCCCTTCTCTCTTATTCAGTGCGTGTGTCTCCCTCTCAGCTCCTGACGCCACTCGCCACTCTCCCTCCGCGGGGCTGCGGTGACTCTAATCTCCTCGCACATCTCCACGTCTGCGCGAGGCTCCTCCATCCTACTATCTGATTCGGTAATAAACAACACTCGCTCCTTTTTCAGTCCTCCTCTCCCCTCGCTGGGTTTGTTCTGCCTGCTCCCCACTCCTCTCCTTTTCTTGTCTTTATCCTCTTTCATTTCATGCTACATTATCTAACGCCAATGGTATTCAGCTGGCTCTTATTTTCCCTCTAGCTATCGCCTCACGCTGCGCACTCCTTTCGGCGTTTGAACGGAAGACCGACAATCATGATGTTGACAGTGAAACCTAATGTTTATTCTTCTTAGTTGGGAGGAAGGGGAATGCACTCGGAGATTTTCTCGGGTCGCTCTCCAAAGATATCTCCCCTCGCACTCAGATCCCCTCCCCCCCTCTCTCTCTCTTGATGTAATTGCTCTCTTCTTTACGTCTCGACCTCTCACACAGAAGGTCGAGCTTGTGTTTGCATTGCTTGGCCTACGGCGACGCTCCCCTTATAACCAGGTAAATGAACTGCTTGCCATAGCCCTATCATGGCCCTGCTTGCCTTCATTATCTTGCTTGGCAAATATCGCGCGTCTAATTAACTTCAGATAGACTCCCTCTCCTTTAAGAAAATAAGAGATAAGAGAAGATAGCTTTTAGTCGTAAAAAAAAGAGAGAAAAAGCTCGTCTCAGAGAGGGAGAATCTGGACATTTTCCAAGTATAAGGAGAATTGTCCGAAACTTCGGGGAGACTCCGAAGGTTTCAGAGAACACTTATGGAGATTACAACAAATTTCTATAATATGGCCATATCTTGGATTTTATGACTGCGGGTGCGTTTGGCGGGTGCAGCTGAGCTTGCGTTGAAGTGGTCCCTTCAGAATACGTCCAAGCTGACCAGTAGTTCTACACGTATTTAGACCTTCTAACAAACACTGCAGTAGAACGAAATTTACAATGTTACACCAAAAGACAGTAAGGCTTCCTACAACAGTACCAATACGTGACAGGGCTTCCTAGAAAAAAGGAAACACACCAGAATTTACTGCACAGTATAATACAATAAAAAAATATCAATACATAGCGGAATATATTAGAGTATAACGTAATATGATATTCACAGGGTCCGTTTCGCTATTATGATGGCAACGAAGACAGTGTTATGAGACTCTAAGTAGCTAAGAGAAGATAGAAGACGGGAAATGAGACGCTATGTCATCTTGCATAAGGCTTAAATTTGTTTGGTTTGATTGACAGGTTATTCGGAAATCTTTGCTCTATAAATTTAGAGGAATATTCAACGAATTTTAGGTTATTGCTTGGCAGAGGAGAGAAAGTTGAAGAAGATGCATGTGCTGAAGAAATAACAATAATAATGATAATAATAATGATAACAAAATCTAACTTGTTATTATCAAAACCATTAACTATTACTTAGCATAACAACGATAATAAAATCAGAAGTATGAGGAAGAAAAAAATAAGGTTTTGTATGATTGTGAGTGTGTGTATGCGAAGGAGGAGGAGCAGGAGAAGGAGGGGGAGAAGGAGGGGGAGGAGGAGGAGTAAGTGGAGGAGGAAGAAGAAGTGGATGACGAAGAGAAAAAAAAAAGACAACGGAAAAAAGGAACAAGAGGAAGAGAAAAAGGAAAAGGTGTAGAATAATAAAAAAAACACGAAAAGGATTGAACAGTAAAAACAATAACGAGAAGAGACGTTGAATAAGATAAGAAAAAGGAGAGAAAGAAAGAAAGAAAGAAAAAAAAAAACATACAAAGGACGAAAACCAAAAGGTGAAAAAAACACAAAAAAATAAAAATAAAAATAAAAGATAACACGAAGACATGGAAGAAGAAGAAGAAGAAAAAAAAGAGGAAGCAAGGGAAAGAGCGAGGTCAACTGGCACTTAAACTTTCGAAATAAATCATCCCAAATGCAAGGCATAGCACGCGAAGCAGACGAGCGAAATATCTCGAAACATCTCGAAACGTCTCGAAACATTATTCACATAAAACTGTTCGACCATCGTAAGTTTTGATTCGTCGCTCCCAAAACACTTCTGGCGAACTCGTGTCTTTATTCTTAGGATCAGATAACGTGCAAGAAAATTAAATAAATCTACGGTTTTGGCTTTCTGAAGACGTAAAGCGTATATACGAGACGTCGGAACGTTTAGGAGAATGTGCGTTAGTATATGTGTGTGTGTGTGTGTGTGTGTGTGTGTGTGTGTGTGTGTGTGTGTGTGTGTGTGTGTGTGTGTGTGTGTGTGTGTGTGTGTGTGTGTGTGTGTGTGTGTTAAGTAGGTAATGGGAGGAAGCAAGGGAGGGGCTAGGGGGAAGGGGAAAAGGGAGGAGGGAGGGAGGGAGGGAGGGAGGAAGGGAGAGAGAGATAGAGAAAAGGCATCAATAACATACATTCTTCGCCTACAACCCACACACAAAACATGCATTCTTACCGCAACCGACCCCCCCCCCCCAAAAAAAAAGAGAGAGAGAGAGAGAGAGAGAGAGAGAGAGAGAGAGAGAGAGAGAGAGAGAGAGAGAGAGAGAGAGAGAGAGAGAGAGAGAGAGAGAGAGAGAGAAAGAGAAAGAAAGAGAGAGAGAGAGAGAGAGCAACAAAATCTCCACGATGCCCATTCTCCTACAAACTAAAAGACCCTCCTTGGGCGTCTCAAGACAACCCGGCGACAGAATGGTGACGCATCGAGCGAGATGTTTAGGAGGCAGGGTCAAGTGCAGAGGTCAAGTGGCATTCCAGGAGGCGAGTAAAGCCTGATAGAGAAGGACATAAGGATCAGCCAACCATATCTACCTACGTATGAACACCTACCTATAAAAGAAAGGAGAGAGGCTGGGAGACAATATAAAAAAGTGGGTCTCAAAAGGGGGCGCTACGGCTCATCCTGAGAGAACTGCGATGGCTCGCGTCCTCGTTGAGCGAGAGAAATTACGACATAAAGGTTCCATCGGTCTGAAATCCCAGGGTGGCGATCGAATTGACAGGAAAAAAGGATAGAGGAAAAGAGGGAGGGAGGGAGAGAGGGATGGATGGAGGGAGAGGGAGGGAGAAAGAGAGAGAGAGAGAGAGAGAGAGAGAGAGAGAGAGAGAGAGAGAGAGAGAGACGTAGACAAAACAAAAAAACAAGCTCAGCAACCAAAGTAGTTCGCCCCGAGAGCCTCGGGGGAAAATCCTTCCGCAATCGGTCGTCCAGTTGGAGAGAGAGGAGCGAATCCAGGACCTCCATAACGGCTGTCGATACTCCGGCCTCCGAGGGGTGATGGTGGGCAGCAAATAATGATGGGATTACCTCAAGCTTAGGCGAGATGGAGGCGGCGGCCATGGGGGAGATATGCATGGGAGGGGGCGGTGGGGGCGCGTGGAAAGGAAGGTGGTGGAGGCGTGGGCAAGGAGGAAGGAGGAAGGAGGAAGGAAAGGGGTGGAGGCGGGGCAAGTGGGGAAAGGGGAAGGAGAGGGGTGGAGGCGGAGCAAAGGGGGAAGGGGTGGAGGCGTGGGCAAGGAGGGGGCGGAGGCGGGGTGGGTGGGGGGGGGCAAGAGAGGAAGGTCATACATAACTAGAACGTCAGATGCATAGAGACGACAAGGGAGAAGGAGCGAGGTAGAGAAAACGGAATGGAGACTTGGAGAGAGAGAAGAAGAGAGAGAAAATCAAATGAGAAAAGAGAGTGAAAAAGGGATAAAAAGATAGATACATAGATATAGACAGAGGTGAAGATAGATAGATAGATAGATAGAGATAGAGGTGAAGATAGATAGACAGATAGATAGAGATAGAGGTGAAGATAGATAAATACATAGAAAGAGAGAGCGAGATAGAGAGAAAGAAGGAGATAGAGAAAAAGAGAGAAGCAGAGAGAGATATAATTTCTCTAGGTCGCAATGGCAGTAACTTGGGTTGCAGTGGAAACGATAAGTGGTCTAGAAGTGGATCTGTGGCAGAGGTAACGACGTAAGAGCAAAGCACAAGTGGACAGTGGATTAATTAAAGAGACCCACAACGACCATCACGTTAAAAATAAGCTAATAAACAAACAAACATATAAATAAATAGATAAATAATGTAGAAATATCAAAAAGGCAATCACAGTCACCGTGCATCCTCGGACCTTAATCAGTACAGACAGTCCGTCATTCATCTTGTGTGACTCTTGGATCTCGTGATTCGCATAACACGAATCAAAAATCACTCTCGAAATGCAGCCAAAAAAAAAAAAAAAAAAAAAGAAAGAAAGTAAAAAATCTAAGTGAGATGTGAACATATCGCATAAAAACGAACACGTCAAAGCATAACGTAAAAATAAGAAGAAAGCGAAAAGCCAAAGCAACGAGTCACGAAATCAAATCCCACACATTACAGCAGATGACGTAATGTGAATTTCGAAAACAGGGCAACGCATCCATAATCAAAATCGAAAAAAAACTGATCAGAGGACGGGGTTGGGTGATTCGGGGAAGGATGAGGAGGAGGAGGAGGAGGAGGAGGAGGAGAAGGAGGAGGAGTTGGAGGAGGAGGAGGAGGAGGAGGGGGGGGGAAAGAGAGAAAAAAAATGCTAAACATCAGCGCAACATTCTTGAGGAGAGGGGAAGGCGGAAGAAGAGGGGGCGGGGGCGGTGCCTGAGGGAGGCAAAGAGCTACTGAAGGTACAGATGTTGGCAGCCTTAGGAGAAGGAGCAGAAATTTTGAAGAAGGAGGTGGGGGCTTAGGGCCATGAAGGAGGAATTTCATCTTCGTGCAATGAGAGTGAAGGAGATGGGGCTAATGAAGACGGAGGAGTGATAGATAAAGGAAAGAGAAGTGGAGGAAGAGGAAGAGGAAGAGGAAGAAAAGGAAGATGAAGAGGAGGAACACGAGTAAAGGGAGGAAGAGGAAGAGGAGGAGGAGGAAGTGGGATTAATGGAAGAGGAAGAAAAGGGAGAAGAGGAAAAGGAAAATGATGAAGAGGAAGTGGTGTTGGTAGAGAAAGAGGGAAAAGGGGAGGAGGAGGAGGAGGGGAGGGATAAAGACGAAGGGGGGAGGGGGGAGGAGAAAGAATAGGAGGGGAAGAAAAAGGGAGGAAGATAGGGGAGGGAGGAGGAGTGAAGAAAGCGGAGGAGGAGGAGGAGGAGGAGGAGGAGGAAGAAGACGAGGAAGAAGAGACAGGAGTAGGAGGATGGATGAGAGAATGATGATGACAATGAAAAAGAAGAAGAAGAAAGAGGAGAAGGAAAGGGTTGGGGAGAAAAAGGTAGGGAGGAAGGGGAGGTAGGAGGACTAAGGAGGGCGGAGGAGAAGGAGGAAGAGGAGGAGGTGGAAGAGAAAGAAGAGGAAGAGAGCGAGAGAGGAGGGAGAGAAAGGATGATGAATTAGAGAATGGCGATGACGATGAAGAAGAAGACGAAGAGGGAAAAAAGAAGAAGAGGAGAAAGAAGAAGAAGAAGAAGTGGAGGCACCGCCGTGCGTTGTGCGAACCTGTATTGATTCCCGAGTAAAAGGAAAAGAAAAACAACACAAAAGTAGAATAACAATCAAGAAGCAAAAGAAGAGAGGGAGAAGAGGAAGAGGAAAAAGAATAAGAATAAGAGGAAGAGGAAGCGGAGGAGGAAGAGGAGGAGGAGGAGGAAGAGGAGAAGAGAGGGAGAAGAGGAAGAGGAAAAAGAATAAGAATAAGAGGAAGAGGAAGCGGAGGAGGAAGAGGAGAAGAGAGGGAGAAGAGGAAGAGGAAAAAGAATAAGAATAAGAGGAAGAGGAAGCGGAGGAGGAAGAGGAGGAGGAGGAAGAAGAGGAGGAGGAAGAGGAAGAGGAGAAGAGAGGGAGAAGAGGAAGAGGAAAAAGAATAAGAATAAGAGGAAGAGGAAGCGGAGGAGTAAGAGGAGAAGAGAGGGAGAAGAGGAAGAGGAAAAAGAATAAAAATAAGAGGAAGAGGAAGCGGAGGAGAAAGAGGAGGAGGAGGAGGAAGAGGAGAAGAGAGGGAGAAGAGGAAGAGGAAAAAGAATAAGAATAAAAGGAAGAGGAAGCGGAGGAGGAAGAGGAGAAGAGAGGGAGAAGAGGAAGAGGAAAAAGAATAAGAATAAGAGGAAGAGGAGGAGGAAGAGGAGGAGGAAGAAGAAGAGGAGGAGGAGGAGGAGGAGGAGGTGTCGTAGTGTCGTGCGAACGTGTATTGATTCCAGGCGCTCCTCCCGCTAATCATGCCCTCCCGCCCGGGTAGGCGAGCGCAGACCTTGATTTGTTCATACATTTCTTTTCACCCACTTATTACTCCGCATTTTTTAAACCCCCGATTCTAACCCCCCCCCCCCCCCGCGCCCTCCCCCAGCCGTCGTCGTCGTCGTTCTGCTGACCTTCCCCCTCTAGCCTTCTTCACAGCACCCTTTCTTCCCGCGCTGGCCTACTTCCGTGAGGGCTTCGTGAGGGTTTCGTGAGGGTTTCGTGAGGGCTTCCCCATCCCCCAATTTCTCACTTTTTTTTCGTTTAGTCAATAGGAATGATTAAAGAATGATTGGTTTGTCGTTTGCTTCTTCTTTTTTTGGTTTGTCATTTTGCTTGGGTTATTATTATAATTATCTTTTTAAATATTTGGTTTGGTATTATCACTTCCTCCTTCTCTCCCTAACTACTTGTTTTTTTTTTCTCCTTAGCTCTTTCCGTCCTAAGAAAATGTCAGTCTAACATAAAAAATAATTAGATAAATAAACAAACAAATAAAATACATTTTTTCTGGCCGTTAAGCATCACATAATCTATTTTTATTATATTGTTCTGAAAATAACCAGTGATGAAAAAAGAACGTTAAAATGACCAAGCATCCTTGAAGTTAATGTGATGAGGCCCTAGGATTCACAATTACTGACTGTGTCCTACAATTCTGACCAGCCTTCTTTCTTTTTCTGTATCTCTATTTATCAATCAGTCTGTTCCCCTGTCTCTCTTTCTTGACTTGTTTCTTTGGTACTCTCTCTCTTTCTCTTTCTCTCTCTCTCTCTCTCTCTCTCTCTCTCTCTCTCTCTCTCTCTCTCTCTCTCTCTCTCTCTCTCTCTCTCTCTCTCTCTCTCTCTCTCTTTCTCCCTCTCTCTCTCTCTCTCTCTCTCTCTCTCTCTCTCTCTCTCTCTCTCTCTCTCTCTCTCTCTCTCTCTCTCTCTCTCTCTCTCTCTCCCTCTCTCTCTCCCTCTCTCTCTCTCTCTTCCTCTTTCCCTCTCTTCCTCTCTCCCTCTCTTCCTCTCTCCCTCATCCTCTCTCCTCCTCTATCCCTCTCTCCCCCTCCCTCTCCGGCTTTCCTTTTCCCATTCCCGTTTCCTGTCTCTAACGATCCTTTTCTGTCTCTCTTCCCCCCATTTAGCCTCGTCCTCTTCCCTCCTACTCCTTTTCCTTTCTCCATTGTTCTGCCCTTCCTCTTCCATATTTCCCCTTTCCTTCCCTTCCTCCCCATTCGCCCCTTTATTCTAAATATCTTCGTTCCTTTCCTCCATCCCTTCGTATATTTCATATAATTTTTCTTCTTCCATTCATCATCTATTTCATATGCCCTTATTTTCTGCTCTTGTCCTCTCTCCTTTTCTTTCTCTTAGCCTCTTTCATTCCCTTTTTCGCTCTTCCTCTCCTTTTCCGGTCTATACCGCTTCATCAACCCTATACTCTTCCCTTTCATCACCCATTTCATTTGCCCATACTTTCTGCTCCATCCCTCTCTCTTTTCTCCCCTTTCTTCTACCCTTTTCTCCTTCCATCCTCTTTCATCCCCTTCCCCTCTGTCCTCCTCTCTTTCTTTTCCAATCTATACCGCCTCATCGACCATCTACAGAAAGGCAAAAGCTGAGAGCCACTTATCCCTATTCCACCAAAATCACTACCATTGTTTCGGTTTTGAATTTAGTTTTTCTTCTTCTTCTTCTCCGAAAGTCGTCCACTTGTTTTTACCTTCAGAAAAAAAAAGAATGAAATGGTTCACCGTCTTTTTCTTCACTTTAAGAGGATAAAAAAAGAAAGAAAACTAGACCAAAGGAGGAGGAAAATTGAATTAATTATCCCCCAAACTTACAGAAAGTATCAAAGCTGTCTCTCATCGCGGCGTCAAATAAAACTAATTTCAAAGCAATCACAAACTCTTGGGATGCTAAGAGGTCTAAGAAGCTGATGAGTGAGTGTGACAACGTGACTTAAAATCGATCCTCTTCTTTATTCAATTTCGTAATGTGGTTAAAAGAAGGGAGAGAGATAAGAGAGTTTTGGGGGGAGGTGGAGAAATGGGAAAGAAGGAATGAATGGATGGATATATGAAGCGAGGATGGGAAGAAGGGGGAGGGGGGAGGGAGGGAGGGAGAAAGGAAGTGAGAGAGGGAGGGAGGAAGAAGGGAGAGAGGGAAGGAGGGAAGAAAGAAGGGACTGATGCCAAAAGGGAGGAAGAGAATGAGAGAAAGCGAGACGGACGGGCGAAAGGATGAGAAGAATACGGACGAAAGAGTGAAACCGAAGAAGGAAAACAAAACAAAACAAAATAATAAAAATAAAAACACGAATACAAAAAAAAGAAAGAAACGAAGAAGAAGAAAACACAACGACCGAATCCAGCAATCACTCTCTTGAAGCCGTAGATTCCGACTCATTAACTTTATCTTTTTGCTTTATTTCTTTTTTTCCCTTTCATCATCTAATTTCCTTCCTTCTCTTATCATCAATTTTCCATTACCCATTAGTCAATTTTTAAACGTCCTTTTATATGAAAAATCTTGTAAGCTTTGAAAATAATAATATCCAAATGTCATAAGCCAGACAGTTGGTGCAGCCATGGACATTTCTCTTCATCAAATTAATGGTAATCATTGTTGAAAACAAATTAATGATCTAAGTTATTATCATAATTTCTAACGGGGTTATTTCTGGTATCATAATTATTAGAATTAGCGGTAGTACTAGCACCATAATCAGTGTTATTGCCGTTACTATTATAATTTTCATTATCAAATTATTGTTACTATCATCACTGTCACTATTGTTATTATCATCAAGAACATTATCATAACAATTATCATTATTATTAACATTATTATCATCAATACTGTTATCATTATCCTCGTCATTATTATCATAACCATTATTACCCTTGTCCTTATCATTATCATGATCCTTATTATCATTATCGTTATCATTGCCATAATTACCAACATTATCATCACCAATTATATAACGAAAGTATGTTATTCATTAGATGAACAACTTGTGTAATTGGTATCGTAGGAATTCTCATGACTGTTTTATGAAGGATTCTCAAAGGAGATGAACAACTGTATTCTTGTTATTATTGTTATCTAAATCTATATTTTTGTTATTATTAGGATCATCAATATTATCAGAAAGAAAAAAAAGGAATGCCGAAAAATAAAAGTAAAGAGAGAAAGAAAAAAAAAATGATGAAAACAAAATAAAACATAAACATGGGAGAACAAGAAAATAAATGAGTGGAGATGAACGAGAACCAGTAATGGAAGGAGAGTAGTTTAGCCGATTGAAAAAATACATACATACATATAGACAGACATACAGACACACACACACATACACACATACACACATACACACATACACACACACATATACATAAATATATATATATATATATATATATATATACATATGTATATATATATATATATATATATATATATATATATATATATATATATATATATATATATATATATATATATATATGTATATGTATATACACACACACACACACATGAAAAAGAGCAAATATTTCAAAGAAATAAAAGGAAGAAGGAAGGAAGCAAGAAGACACGGAGGCAGCAAGGAGGAAAGAGACCAAGACGCTTTTAGAATTCTTGGAAATACAATTGGGAGGAAAAAAAGGAGAAAAAAAAAATGTATCTTCATAACCTTTTGCGAGGCTAGCAAAAGAAGACGAAGGAAGAAGAAGAAGAGGAAAAAAAAAAAAAGAAGACGCAGAAGAAAGCCAATCCAACGAAAGACAATGAAGTATTCAGTAAGAAGGGATTTCAGTCGAAATACATTTTCCAGGAATCCGTTACACTCTGTTCGCCTGATGCATGTAGGATGGTGTTTACTACTCGACATCCAATGGCCTTGACACACTAATCACACACGCGCAAACGGGCACGCAAAAGCAGACAGAGAGAGGGTTGGGAGGAGGAGGGAGGGAGAGGGAAAGAGGGGGAGAGAAGAAGAAGAAGAAGAAGAAAAAAGAGAGGAAGAATGTGAGAGAAAGAGAGAGAAAGGAAAAAGAGAAAGAGAGAAAGAGAGAAAGAGAGAGAGAGAGAGAGAGAGAGAGAGAGAGAGAGAGAGAGAGAGAGAGAGAGAGAGAGAGAGAGAGAGAGAGAGAGAGAGAGAGAGAGAGAGAGAGAAGGAGAGTGAGGAGAGAGAATGAGAGAGAGAAGGGGGGGGGGAGAAAGAGAAAGAGAAAGAGAAAGAGAGAAAGAGAGCGAGAGAGAGAGGGATCACAAAAACAAGCGCGATGCAATTCCGCCGCCGAAGCCCCCCGCAACAGCACCATTATAAAGAGCAAAGCAACCCTACGGCTTCCTTGGTCGAAGTTGCCCATCTCGACTACGAAGCCCTTGAAAGAAACAGGAGTTGAGGATCCCCGAGAAGAGCACAAGGAGCGCGAGCGAGTACAGGGATGTGAAGGAAGCGTGGAGAGGAACACATCCCCGCGCTCTTTGCATCAATACTCAGCCCACGGGAGATGTACCGCCTCTGCCTGCTACTGTTGCTACAGCTGTTTTCGATTCTGGAGTCAGATTGTGAGTAAAAGGTTGTAGAATTATGTTGCTATCGTTTATTTTCTGTAAATAATACGGTATGTATACTCATCAATGAGTGAGTGAGTGGGCGGGTGAGTGGGCAGGTGAGTGGATGAGTGAGTGAGCGGGTGAATGACTAGGAGAATGAGTGCAAGGTGAATGGGTAAGTTAACGGTTTATGGAATGTTTTATAGTTGAAGATAAACATGTTATGAAATTCTCTTAAGTCCCATACAATTATATATTGTTGCATGACGCGAAGAAGCATAATGCTAAACCGCTAAACCCTCTTATCAAAGGAAATTCGAATATATTCCCTGCCCAAAACTGTAAACATTTTCAGACGCAGTCCCCAACTAATATGAAACTTAAACTTGCAAACTCCTTTCGGAAGGGCGATTACTGAACTAAAGCGGCAAAAAACACTCTTATTCACAGTGGACGGAGGGGCGAGCAAGCAAGGCCACGCTCTCGACATCAGCTAGAGATCTACACGCACCTTCCACCGCCATTGAGACTTGGCCTTTGTGCCTTTCCCTCACCTACGAGAGGTATCTTCCCAGCATTCTCCACCAAGCACTCATTCTGATGAGCCAAAACAACACTCACTACTCATATCACCAGCTGGGTAAAATGTACATGTACTAGGCCCCCCCGGGGTGTGGTTGATAATGCATCCAGTCTCTTGTGTGGTAATAGATAACGTACTCTTTCCCGGGAGAGGTAATAGCTAAGACAGTTCTTAGTACTAGTGCAGACATATGCAGTGTTTGGAATATAAGATCTGATGCGTCTAGATATTGGAGAAGTTATGAACGTTTAAACAGGCGTATGTACTATGCAACGACGTAGTAGAGAACATCCTCTTCAGGTGGGGTACCCGAGCCCCGGGTTCTACGATGGTAGCAGACGTCAACAGACCTCTGGGAGACAATCCAAGCGCCCGAGTATTTTCTCTTTTCTCTGGGGGTGTGGAAGATGGTGAATAATTGAGAAGTGGAGATAGGAGTAAGAGAAAGACCGAGGCAGAACTATATGGATGGGGTCACGAGGTACGTCCGAGCAAGTGTTCCCTCGAGTCCATTGCCACAACTAGCAGGAGACAGACCACACGGTGATGCATGGTAAGCGACGTCTTCAGTGACTAGACACCTCGCTATAAAGTAGGATACTCCTTGGCGATGTCTGGTAGCCCCCGGGAAGCAAGACGATAGATACAACCAACACTCGAGGAGGCCGAGCATCACGTCGTCACGCCGCCGCCACATCACAGGCTGCCGCCGCGCTGCTGACGAAGGGGAATCGCAGCCAATAAAAAAGAAGAAGAAGAAGCCAAGCCGAGGAGGCGAGGTCCTACCCCATCGCTTCCGAACATCAACGAGGAAAGTAATCTCTTACTTCTCGCTCCTCCGTCAGAGACAGGCGATGAGCGGATAAGTCAGAGAAGCAGCGGCACCAGAGCCCCCTGGATGATAAAAGCCGTCCGTCCGTCCCTGCCGCCCACCCCGCCACCCTGCCGCCACCGGCCGCCCACCCCGCCACCCTGCCGCCCGTTCGCCCTGCCGCCGCCCTACATCCCACCCCGTCCTTCCAGCCCGGAGAGTTGGCGCACGACCATAAACACGAGACGAGCAGCGCCTGCGGGAGGATGGGCGGCGGCGGTGGCAGGAGAGGTGGGCGAGTGGGGGTGGGGTGGGGGGGGGGGTGAGGGAGAGAGTGAGTGAATGAGTGAGTGGGCGAGTGGGGAGGGGGGGAGTGAGTGAATGAGTGAGTGAATGAGTGAGTGGGCGGGTGGGTGGGCAGGTGAATGGATGAGTGAGTGAGTGAGTGGGTGAATGACTAGGTGAATGAGTGCAAGGTGAATGGGAAAGAAGTGAGTGAGTGGGTGGGTGGGTGTTTGAGTGAGTGTGAGTAAGTGAGTGGGTGAGTGGATGAGAGAGAGAGAGAGAGAGAGAGAGAGAGAGAGAGAGAGAGAGAGAGAGAGAGAGAGAGAGAGAGAGAGAGAGAGAGAGAGAGAGTGTGTGTGTGTGTGTGTGTGTGTGTGTGTGTGTGTGTGTGTGTATATATAGATATATATATATATATATATATATATATATATATATATATATATATATATATATATATATATATACACTTATATATACATTCATATATATATATATATATATATTCATATATATATATATATTTGTCTGTTTGTTTACTTGTTTATTTGTTTGCTTGTTTGTATATCCACTTGTCTGTATCTGTCTGTTTGTGTGTTTGAAAGTTGGGTTCGACAGCGCGCGCGAGGGCCATCACTCACAAAGTTGCTGTCAAGAGAACAGTTCCCAAGTTGAATCTATTACTCCTCTTCCCCTGGACGATTGCTTCCTCTTGGATCAGCGGAGGAGGAGGAGGAGGAGGAGGAGGAGGTGGATGAGGGGAGGAGGATGAGGAGGTGGATGAGGGGAAGAGGATGAGGAGGAGTAGGAAGAAGAAGAGGAGGAGGGGGGGAGGAGAAGCAGGAGGAGGAGGATGAGGATGAGGACGAGAAGGATGAGAAGGATGATGAGGAGGAGAAGATGGAGGAGGAGAAGATGGAGGAGGAGAGGAAGGAGGAGAAGGAGGAGGAGGGGGGGAGGAGGAGGAGGAGGAGGAAAAGGTGGAGGAAGAGGAGGAAGAGGAGGAAGAGGAGGAGGAGAAGAAGAGAGAGGAGAGAGAGGAGGAGGAGAAGGAGGAGGAGAAGGAAGAGGAGGAAGAGGAGGAGGAGGAGGAGGAGGAGGAGGAGGAGGAGGAGGAGGAGGAGGAGGAGGAGAAGAAGAGAGAGGAGAGAGAGGAGGAGGAGAAGGAGGAGGAGGAGGAAGAGGAGGAGGAGGAGGAGAAGAGCGAGGAGGAAGTGGAGGAGGAAGTGGATGGGGAAGGGGGTGGCGAGGGGACTGGAGCGTCGGGTGATTGTATGCGAGATACAAGATATTAATTACGGAACGATCTGTCTGCGTCATCCAGCGACGCGCTTCAGCGATCATAATTAAACGGTAACATCGGCCAAGGCACACCTCGCTTAATTTCAACGTTTTATTGACGTATTTACATATAAAGCAAGCTCGTAACATGAGAAACATCGCTGGTCGAGAATATCTGTTTGTAGAATAAACGTTGTGATAAGCTTGTTTAGAATTTGTTGGCACTATATGGTACACTGCGTGGATTCTGGGCCAATTACAGGTTCAAGCTTCAGGGCAAATTGAAATAAGCAGAAGGAGAGAGATAGAGAGATAGAGATAGAGAGGGTGGGGGGTGGAAAGAGAGAGAGGGAGAGAGAGGGAAGAAGAGGGAGAGAGGGAAAAGGAGGGAGAGAGGGAAAAAGAGAGAGAGAGGGAGAGGGAAAAGGAGGGAGGGAGGGAGGGAGGGAGAGAGAGATTGAGATTAAAGTGGGAGGGAGGGAGGGAGAGAGAGAGAGAGAGAGAGAGAGAGAGAGAGGGGGGGGGGGTCAACCACACATATTATCTACAAACCGATTTACTTCCAGATACAATAAAAAAAATATACATATATTGTCTGAAAACCTCTTAGCAGAATACATAATTAAATTGCAATCAATTTAACATTAAAAATAAAATCATAAAGCAAGAATAACTCGTATAAAAGAATCCTTAGATGATCTAGAAACGGTAGCATCGGCACTCCATCTTTGTAATTTCAATTAATTTATGTTAATCGTCGCCTCGTACGGTATAAATGTGGAGAATTAAATAATCTGGCTCGATTTTCTACTGCATGTAATAACACGCTTATAGACAAGCGGAAATATTGCTAACAAGATTTCGCCCGCCGCTATGGTAGCTTCCGATCTATATGCACTATACATCTACATAGATACAGATACAAACACACACACACACACACACACACACACACACACACACACACACACACATATATATATATATATATATATATATATATATATATATATATATATATATACACTATTTATTTACACATACATACATATACACACACAAACTATTCTCTGTCTCTCTCTCTCTCTCTCTCGCTCTGTCTTTCTCTCTCTCTCTCTCCCACCATATTTGCAAACAATGGCACCATTTTCCAGATAAAGGCAAAATCAGTACAGATTTCTTACAGTCTTCTATGTTTTTCCCTATTATCAGGACAACAATATTATCTCTATTCAAAATGCAAATGTCCGCGCAAGGATACCGCTTTCTTGAACCTATTACGAAATTACATTTTGGACAGTGCATGAACAAGAGAACAGAGAACGTATAAAATTGTATCTTTCTGAACACACACACACACACACACACATACACACACACACACAAAACTTCCAGAAAAAATAATTTCCTCCTGGCACGAGTTTCCGAAGACAAGGAGGAAGTTTGGAGGTAATGAAATGCATCTGTTAACGGAAGAGGGAGAATGCACACATAAGCCATACTGCAATTTCTCCTCTGTTTGTAGCATCTTCGTGCCTCACAGGGAAGAAAATGAAACTCCTTTACTAACTCCTTTATTGCCACTTCGCCTATCGACCACACGCATGTCCTTCGAAGGATCGAAGGGGAAAAAATACCGAACAATACAACTCGTCATTCGGATAACAGGCGACCCCTGGCAGTCCTGTAATTAGGGATAATCAACCGCGAGGGTAACACGACCTGCCTTATCGCAGAGGGCACGGTGTAGGTGCCTGAATCACACTTGCTTGGCGTGTATAATGGGGGGCGGGGGGCGGGGATATAGGGAGGAAAAGGAGGAGGGAAGGATATGGAGGAGATAGGAGGCACACGGAGGGAAAGGATATACATCTGTATCTGCATGGATAGATCGGGGGAAAGAAAGATGACAAGGAAGGAAGGAAAAAAAGGAGGGAGATATGGAGGGAAAGGGTACATCTGCATCTGAGGAGGTAGAAAGGGGACATGGAGGGAGGGAAAAAGGAGGGAAAGGGTACATCTGTATCTGGATGGATAGTTGAGGCATAGAAAGAAGGAAAGGAGGGAGGGAGGGACATGGAGGAGGGAGGAGCAATAAGGAAGAAAAGGGGTACATCTGCGTCTACAAGGACAAGGACCAATAGGACAAGAGGGAGACGTAGAAGAAGAAAGGAGACGAAAGGAGGGGAACGCGTGTATCTCCTAGTCCACAAGGAGAGGAGACAACAAGACATGAGGGGTCGATGATGAGGGGAGAACGTGTATCCACAAGTCTACAAGGAGAAGGGACGATGGGACAAGGGAGGGAGATTTGCAGGGCGGGAGGGAGGGAAGGAGGGAGTTAGGGAGGGAATGAGGGAGGGAGGTTTGCAGGGCAGGAAGGAGGGAGTTAGGGAGTTTGGGAGGGAAGGAGGGAGGGAGGGAAAGTAGGTCGGTTTATTAGGTTACAGGCCAGAGGAAATGAACGGACCCATCAGGAGGAGAAGAATAAGAATTAGCTAGGGGGACAATCAGCATTGCGAAGAATGGAAATAATGAGCATGACAAATTTAACAATGGTAATAATTATGAGCGCGATGACGACCAAGCACAATTCAGAACTAAAATAATAAGATATTAACAAAAGGATTGTAGTAATCATATTAATTATAACAATAATAAAAAACAAAAAACTAACAAGCATTATCATAATAAGAACAAAACAACAATTACACATAACAAACACGTCCGCACAAACATGAACCACAACAATTTAGTCTTGACAAAACATATATACATATATATATATATATATATATATATATATATATATATATATATATATATATATATATATATATATATATATGTGTGTGTGTGTGTGTGTGTGTGTGTGTGTGTGTGTGTGTGTGTGTGTGTGTGTGTGTGTGTGTATATATGTATGTATGTATGTATGTATGTATATATGTATGTATATATATATATATATATATATATATATATATATATATATATATATATATATATATAATGACTTCCCAATTTACTAATTCAAGTCAAGCAAAGAATAAAAGAAAGCAGACAATAAGACGTCAAATCATCCAACTACGTAGCAACAGTATCTCGCGCTCGCGTGACTTATCATATCCCTTTGTCACTAACGCTTGTCTGCAATAGAGCTCGGGGATATCATTTCTGTGTCAGCTAGAATATTATCAAAATTTTACTAAAAAAAACATACAGGACAACGAGAATACTGAAAATAAGTTTTTTTTTTTACCAATTACAGGAGTGTTGCAAAACCTAAATTTGTAGAGCCAAAAAAAAAAAAAAAAAAAAAAAAAAAAACGGACGCTTTTGTTGCACACAGTTATTCAAGAGAAGGACTAGACCGGGCGGAGGGTAGAGAAACGTAGCGAAATAGAACATAATTCCAACAAAAGAACCAGAAAATGTGGAAGGGAAAAAAAAGAAAAAGAAAAGAAAGAAAGAACGCACGTTGAACAAAGTCGTGAATACGGCGAAGAACAAGGTTTCTGGTCGATTACTTGCGTTGTCCAGGGGAGCGCCGGTGACTCACCTGTATCTCCCTGGTGTCACGCGGTGCCACTGGCTGCTTCGGTGCCAATACTCAACACAATGGGACAAAGTTATTGGAAACGTCGAGGGTTGTAGAGGAGGAACAACAGCATTTTCCACAAGGGGAGGGTATGAGGAAGACAATGGTAGATGAAAGGAGATGATAAAAAGATAGAGGAATGGAAAATATGTGACGCTTATCGAGTGAAAGAAGGATGAATCACGAGGCGGGTAAGAGCAACGGAGAGACAATTATGGTACACGAAAAAGATGTACAGAATGAGGCTTCTCTCTCTCTCTCTCTCTCTCTCTCTCTCTCTCTCTCTCTCTCTCTGAAACAAAAATCGAGATTTATGAAGAAATATTGATATTAACGGGTCGCGATGCAATATCAAGGGGACAAAGGAAGATTAACAGAGATGTACAAAAATACAATTTCGGAGGACGTGTAGTCAAGATTTAAGAGCCACGAAGAGGGGAATAACGTGACCAGACAAGGTCATTTCCACGCTCACGTAAAAACACACACACACAGACAGACAGACACGCATAATCATTCACTCACAGCTCACTCGCTTTCACTTGAGCTAACGTAACACACTCACTCACTTATTCTCTCTCTCTCTCTCTCTCTCTCTCTCTCTCTCTCTCTCTCTCTCTCTCTCTCTCTCTCTCTCTCTCTCTCTCTCTCTCTCTCTCTCTCTCTCTCTCACTCTCTCACTCACTCACTCACTCACTCACTCACTCACTCACTCACTCTCTCACTCACTCTCACTCTCTCTCTCACTCTCACTCGAAGCAGGAAGAGATGGAATTCAAACTCAAACTCTCCGGAGAGGAAGGGAATAATCGAGAACTTATGAAAGAAAACATGCGACACTGTCTCCCGAGATGTTATTAACAGCTTCGAGCCCCTAAGACTGCTGAGTCATTTCCGTCCACCGAGGGAGAGCTGCGGTGAAGGACGACTCGAGCAAGCAGGAGGGGTACAGGGGCAACGTGGAATCCATGAATCCATGATGAGGGGAGTTATCTGCCAGTGAAGGACAACGAAGTAGAGGGAGGTGCACGGACGCCGTGATATTTGGAGGGTGGGGGGGTGAAGGAGAAGGAGGGGCGTGAACTGTTGCCGGACTGTCGCAAAAAAACGAAAAAAACAGCAAAACTACGGCGACGACGACAAAGACAACAGGAAATCCGACGACAGCAGTAAAGCAACGACTACGACAACGACAACAGCAGCAGCAGCAACGAGGACCAGAGCGAAACCGGAACGAATCCCGAGCCGCTCAGCATGAATGTTTCCAAATTGCACGTCCCGGCCCCGTCTTTGCTCGGGTGAATGCGATGAATGTCCCCTTCTTTGCCGGTCCCTTCGTCCTCTGGCTTCGCTTTCCCCCAGTTTTAAAATATACCCATTTCCCCCTTTCTATTGGCCTGTTATCTGACTGACTTGACGAAATTGGCACCTTTCACCCATTCACAACTGGCGTTCTCCTCGCTGATCATGTCTATACTCGGCGGGGCGTGATTGCCTTTATTTCGTGGACTTCACAATCTCCAAACTCCGCCAACGCGTTACGTATCCGGCGCTTTCGGCGAAACGGTATATACGCACGAGGGAAATTGAGGAAGTGGAAAAGGGTATCGAAAGGATATTGAAACTTTCCATGATGGCGTAACATTTTTTCAAGGATGTTATGACTTGTTTTATACTACATCTCGCATTTCCTTAAGACCAGAGTAAAGACAGCTCAACAGTCTAAAACCCCACCCTAAGGCAGTGTCATGTAAAGTTATACTGCCATTATTTCCACAAGTAGACAACAAAGACATCACGCCATGCTTAGTCCATTCCGCCTGACAACATCAAAGGCCGTTCGCTTGACATTCCACACGATTCATTTTCCGGTCCCAAAGTTTACCCTCGCCCACGACTGCGACGTGTTTGGCGTCAGAGACAGGCCAATTTTCCCCCGAGGGGCTGTCGGGGGCTGTCGGGGGCTGACCCACGCTCTAGTGCGCCACGAGGCTTCGCTGGCGGGGAAGTGCTCTCAGCCCCTGAGATGCTCCTCGGCTGAGTTGAATTATTCAGGCTCTTACGAATTCAAATCCATCACAGCTTTTAGTGATATAGATCTAAGCACAAAGAAAAGACTTGCAAAATTCAACAGTACCTGAAAAATTTCACCATCGATAAGAAGAAAAGACCGAAATGAAAAAAAGGAACTCCAGGCGAATTTCGTCGACTTTCTGTCAACAATTCTCGGTTTCAGGTCGTCCGAAAGTGCTCACACGAAGGGCTTCTTAATTCTGACATGATGTTACGCGAAGCATTTACTCGACAATTGTAAACGATTCTGCAGACAGTCATCGCGACATTCCGTTAGGGATATTTCACAAAGAATACAAAACTTAATGATACTTTTGATACCTCTTTAAATCTAACAGGAAATGGTGGAGGTTCTCGTGCTGTAACAGAAATATTCAAATTAAATTCAACAAAGTTGCCACAAAGTTCAGTTACTCAGTGACGAGACGTGTAGGAGCAAGAATAGTGTATCTTTTATTTTGCAGTATCCCAAAGAAAGCAAAAAGAAAAGACTACAAAAAATAAATAAACAGAATGTGTAGCCATTGATCAATAATATTTTGGCTGCTATTGGCTACGGCTTCGACTGTTCTGAGGAATATGGTGCTTACCTAGGATTTATGGCAACAGGTTATTGGAAAATGGGCATAAACATATGATAACGCATTTGTGGATCCATTAGAGCTTAAGGGAATTTAGGAAAGCAAATAAAGTCTTTGACGTGTTGCCTTTCTCATTTCGTAATTCCCAAAACAGGAACTACAGAGAAAATGGCCGTAATTTTCAGCTTCGATCTCAAGCTTGGCGAGTCAAAGGCTAGTTGCATTTGAGGGTTGTCCCGCCTACCCCGTTTGCATGCCTTAACTACGTTAACTTCCTCTACTAACTTTGTTTCCGATGAGATTAAATGTAGGAATTTGGAGAGAGTGAGGTTGGGATGGGAAAAAAGGAAACAGATACAATTGGAAAAGAAAAGAACATTTGGGGAAGAAATGAACGAAGGGAAAAGAAAATTGAAAGGCAGGACGAAAGGATCAAAGCAAAGAAAAACAAATGAAAATAAGAAAGAAAAGAAAAAAAGAGAAGAAGAAAAGTTTAAAGGAAAAAAAAGAAGGAAAGTTATCAATAAAACCATGAACTCTCAAACTACAAAAGAGAATTGGCTACAATAGAAAATATCGACAGCTAAAGAACGACATCACCTTTCGAAGTATATTGAGACAATGGGGTCCTTTGTATAAGGTCGAGGAGGATAGAAGACGAGAGAGCTTCGAATGGCAGACGGCGCATCGTAGAAGAGAAGTAAGAATCGATAAAAGAGAGAGAGAGAGAGAGAGAGAGAGAGAGAGAGAGAGAGAGAGAGAGAGAGAGAGAGAGAGAGAGAGAGAGAGAGAGAGAGAGAGAGAGAGGGGGGGGGGGGAGATAAATGAATAGACAAATAGAGAAAGAGAAAGAGAGAGAGAATGAGACAATACAGACTTACCTATTTATACGAATGGTCAATACTTCCAAGAAAATGTGAATGGCAAAGTAGACCTGCTACAGTTATTATATTGAAGTTCCAGATTCAAAAGCCAAGACGCCCGAGTATCAGAGTGCACTCGAGATCATCTCATAGAAGTCGGGTTAAAAGGCTTCAAAGTACTTTTTTATGATGTGGGAAGAGGAAAAAGGATACGTCTCTCCTTAAAACGCAGAAAAGGGCGTTTCTTCCCCTGTCTGGTCTACTTTAATAGTGAGTTGCTATAGCGATGGTTCCGGATCTCTCGCCGAGGAAGACAACAAACCGAATGGTCTCGCAATACGACTTAGAAAACGCATACAACCAAAAACTTCATAAATACTCGAAATCCAACTAAGCAAGTATTCGAATCCTGTGATAAAAAAGGATAGTGAATAAAATCCGAGCGCCGCGCGTGGCCTGAAGAATCCTGAATTAGTTTCCTTGAAGGTCCTGCAATCACGGTTCAGCAGGAAGAGCCAATAAGGGTCATACCGCAAGCCTCGCATGGGCAATACTCGACGTAATTAGGAGCAGTCCAATCTCCAGGCCGGCTCGAGCATAGCGCGCGAACACGTCTCGCTCCAGGAGGGCCCTCGGTCTCTCGTAGGCTTTGCACTCAGAAGGACTCTCCGAGATCATGTTCCTGCACGGACACTCGTACTCTTGGGAGGAACGAGATATGCGTGGCGGACGGGAGGGGAAACAGAAATAAGAAAAGAGAGAAAGATAAAAAATTAAAAAAAAAAAAGAAAAAAATAGAGATAAAAAAAAAAAAAACTAGTGCCTGGAATATCTCCATCAAGATTTAATTAAATATTCAGCAACATGAAACCACCAAAGACTACAAGCACTTTCGCCATGGGTAATCATAAGCCCCCGCCTCTAAGAACACGGCACACACGAAGAGCGTGCTTGACAGGTGGACGTAATGAAGCGGAGCACGCGAGTACACCCTCGAATAGCCTTACCTGAGCCATTAATCACACTGCGAATGCTGCCGTTTCACGTACCTGGAAAATAGAGAAATGGTCTTAGCACACCTCAGTACAGCGAATGAATGAGTAAGCGAGACAGGGCGAAGATAATGGCATTGGAGGTACATGGGGGGTACGGGATATGGTTCGATAGTAGGGTGTGAGTGGCATGAGTGTGGTAAAAATCGCGGTTATGGTGGGAGGGAGGGAGTGGAATGAGTGGTAAAAATGGTAGTAAGTGGTATGAGTGTAGTAGAAACAGCCGTTATGGTAGGAGGGAGTAAGTAGTATGACTGTAGTAGAAATATCGGCTATGGCAGTAGGGAGTAAATGGTGTAAATGTGATAAAAATCGCGGTTATGGTGGAAGGGAGTAAGTGGTTTGAGTGTGGTAGAAATACCGGTTATGATGGTAGAGAGTAATTGATACAACTGTGGCAGAAATAGCGTTTATGGTGGTAGAAACAGAGCAGATAGTGCCGGAAGAAAATAGACGGAACATGCCTATTAGACTTTATGTATAAGGGTGACATGGTCGTTTATGACATGTTAAGGGCGTCGGCGATGACGTCACAGCAAACTTTACGGTCAACAGGGACATATTATCCAACCGTTGACAACACCAACGCCTGCTGGTGAGATAAAGAGTCCTGTGTTGATGACTGGCGGTTTTGGGATAATGGTGGTTGATGGTGAGTGATGACGCCTATTGGACGCTGATGGGTTAGCAAACGACGGTGGCCAGCGTGGGGGAGGCTGGATGGGGGGTGTGGGTGTGGGGTGGGTGGGGGTGGGTGTAGGTGTGTGTGTGTGTGTGTGTGTGTGTGTGTGTGTGTGTGTGTGTGTGTGTGTGTGTGTGTGTGTGTGTGTGTGTGTGTGAGAGAGAGAGAGAGAGAGAGAGTGATGGAGAGAGAGAACGAGATTAAGAACGAGAGTGAGAGAGGGAGAAAAGGAGGGAGCAAGTGACTCGTGTGATGAAAAGCTGGGATATAGGTGATGTGAAAGAAGGACTGGCTGGGGGCGCTCTGGTAGTACAACGCTGCTGTGTGCGTTATGGAATGTGATTCTCTCTCTCTCTCTCTCTCTCTCTCTCTCTCTCTCTCTCTCTCTCTCTCTCTCTCTCCCCCTTTCTGTCTTCATCCATCTCCGACTGTCGGGTAGTGTCACTGTTAATCATGTTAAATAATGTAAGTACTACAGACAAACACACACACACACATATCGAGAGAAAGAGAGAGAGAGAGAGAGAGAGAGAGAGAGAGAGAGAGAGAGAGAGAGAGAGAGAGAGAGAGAGAGAGAGAGAGAGAGAGAGAGAGAGAAGGGAGAGAGAGAAAGAAGAGAGAGAGGAGAGAGAGAGAGGAAAGAGAAAGGAGAGATAGGAAAGAGAGAGAGTAGAGAGAGATGGAGAAAGAGAGAAAGAGAAAGAGAAAGAGAGAGAGAGAAGGGAGAGGGAAGGGAGAGGGGAGAGAGAGGGAAAAGAGAAAGGAGAGAGAGAGAAAAGAGAAAGGAGAGAGAGAGGAGAGATAGGAGAGAGAATAGAGTGAGAGAGAGAGAGAGAGAGAGAGAGAGAGAGAGAGAGAGAGAGAGAGAGAGAGAGAGAGAGAGAGAGAGAGAGAGAGAGAGAGAGAGAGAGAGAGAGAGAGAGAGAGAGAGAGAGAGAGAGAGAGAGAGAGAGAGAGAGAGAGAGAGAGAGAGAGAGAGAGAGAGAGAGAGAGAGAGAGAGAGAGAAAATCATGCACGCAAGCAAATGCATGCATGCGCCTGCACATCCATATGTAGACGTGCGAGGAATAGGGAGATGTCGAGGGTATAGCAAGCAAGGTTGTGTATCAGCAGGAACAATGGCGAAACAGACATATATATACAGAGATAAAGAGATAGAGATAGATATAGATGATGATGATGTTGATGACAAAAAGAACAGCCTCCAACAACAATAATAATAAAAATAACAAAACAGACTGAATTAGAAGAACTAAAAAGGCTCTCCAACCGTAAAAATATGTTAAAGCACAAATTGCTGTAGAAAATAATTCATAGAATAATGTCAATACGAATATAAGGCAGGTAGAAAATACACATAGAAAAAAACAACAACAGTAATGTCGCTAGAGTATGGAGAGATTACTAAATCGACTTGATATGAAAGAGGGGAAAAAATAATTCCAGGTGTGTCCCCCCCCCCTCCGCAAAGTAGTTATTCCTTTTGTGCTATGAGGAAACGGCAGAAATGATCATTTCTTTCACTCATTCCCTGTCAAAAAAAAAAAAAAAAAAAAAAAAAAAAAAAAATCCTTATAAGAAATCCCTCTCTACAGAAACTTCCCTTTGACTTGTTTTCACCTTCATTTTCCAACCGGTGTTTAGAGATCATGTTTTTCGGAGGAACTATCAACTCCTTACAAGGAAGAGCGTGGACCGAACTTTTCCCCGAGTCAGGAGCCGAGCTGCAAGGGTCATTAATTCATTAAAAGTAACTTAGGGAGACCGACATGCACTTCGGCTTTGACGGGAGGTCAGGGCAGGGAGGAAAGGGAGAGGAGGTCAGGGGAGGGAGGAAAGGGAGAGGAGGTCAGGGGAGGGAGGAAAGGGAGAGGAGGTCCGGCGAGGGAGAAAAGGGAGGGGAGGTGGGGGGAGGGAGTGAGGGAGGGAGGGAGGAGGCAGGATGGGAAGGGAGAAGGGAGGAAGAAGGATGGGAGGGTAGAAGGGGAGAATAAGGGAGGAAGTAGGATGGGAAAGGAGGAGGGAGGAGAAAGGAGGATGAAGGGTGTGAAGGGAGGAAGGGAGTAGGATGGGAAGGGAGAAAGGGAGTAGGATGGGAAGAGAGAGGGAGGAGAAGGGAAGGAGAAGGAGGGGGAGGGAGGAGGGAAGTAAATAAACAGGACTGCGAAATTGACTCACGTGGAGGCCTTCACTCGTGGAATACAAACCACGGCGACCCTGCAGCTGTGGGGTGTCCTCAGCCCCCTCGGGTTTTGCAATAAATCCAAACCTGTTTTTGGGCTTCATCTATAAATGTCGTAACTGGACAAGTGCTCTGGTCAAAAGGTATAGCGACCTGCGATTGTGCTTCCCGACCTGTCTGAGCCTACGGGCAACAAGTCCTGCACTCCCGGAAAATCGCTTCCTCCACCCCATCTAAAGCCTTGTCATCCTCAGAGAATCCAAGCTCGTCCCATCAACCATAAGCTATATTCCACAACGTAATCCTCTCTGTGGTCTGTCTGCCTCCAGGACTGACTCAGAGAAGAGACATTATCTTTATCTTTATGGTGCATGTTCTTGGATCATTTCCTTGAAAGATGGTTAGAATATATCTTAGATGGTTAGTATATATCCATCACTATAATATCTGTGTTGCGTGCTTTTAGGCCAATCCCTTGCAAGAAGATGGTTAGTAAATATCTATCACTATAATCTCTATGCTTTTAGACCATTCACCTGAATGGTTGCATACTTTTAGATCATTCCCTTTAAAGATAATTGATAAATATTCATCACTATAACCCTTATCCTGCTTGGTTTTAAATAATTTCCTTGAATTTCCATATAATATATAAATCAACCCTAAAACGCAATGGAATCCCGTGTTACCACAGCCCC
>BOPN01004518.1:27500-35000 GCA_017312705.2 Penaeus japonicus
CAGCCCTTGAACTCGTGAATCGGCCTTGAGTAGTGCTATCTTAGGAAGAATGGACCCCAGCCTAGCCCCTTTTACTTCCCGAGCCTGGTTGAGCTCCCTCTCTCACCGGGGATTGCAGCCTCTTAGATGCCGTAGAGCAACCAGCTAGCGTTCTTTGTCTCTCTGACAGTTCCTCGCTGCTTCTGCCTTTGTTTACATCGGGTAATTTCTATGCAACTATTTGTTCGTGTTTATTTTCTATTTATTTATTTTTTTTTCATTTCGTTCGTTCTCTGTTTGTCTGTCTGTTTTTCTTTCTATTTCTCTTTCTCTCTTTCGCTTTCTATATGAATGTATATATATATATATATATATATATATATATATATATATATATATATATATATACATATATATATATATATATATATGTATGTATATGTATGTATATATATATATATATATATATATATATATATATATATATATATATATATATATATGTATGTATTTATATATACATATATATATATATATATATATATATATATATATATATATATATATATATATATATATATGATATATATATCTTTGGCAACGAGTAGAGAGGTTTTTGCGTTAGGTCCCACGATATTAAGTGTAAAATTATGTATATCCAGTGATCCGTGGCGGCACAGCATAAGGTGAAAATATCTGTGAATGTGTTGAGAGAATATACGATCGAAATAGAAACAAGAAATCACACAAGTGTCGTAGAAAAATTCAAAAGAAAGAATACCACAAGAGAGCTAGCCTCTTCAAAGGCAGTGAGGTGCCCAAAGTACCACAATTTAAACGAAGGAAACATCGAGTTATACCATCTATTATAGTGCTTTGCAAATATAATGCAGTGTGAAAGCATCTGAGGATGTCTGAATATATTTCTAATATAAAATCATACCATCATCATACCATCCCAGAAAACCAACAAAAATGAGTGAAATATCGCTTAACGCTCCCATAGTGCCACGTAAACACCAGCGCCAAGGGTCAAAGGTGATTAACGACCACCCAACACATAGCCTGAGTAAAATCCACTCCTAGTTCGTGAGTACATTATACTATAAAATCATATATATTATGTTTTCAGTGTTCATAAATCTAATCATGCAACCACACTGAATATCAGTCTGGAAAATTATTCGTAATGAAAGCCAAACACAAGTTATGGCATCACCAATGGTCAAGGCCACACCAGGACGCCCAAGCGGTTTAGGTACCAACTAGTAATTACCTCTCCGAATTGTTGCCAGATATATGTATACCACTGCCTACTATATATATATGTATGTATATGTATATGTATGTGAGTGTATATGTGTATAGGTATATATATGTATATGTATATGTATATGTGTATATATGTATATGTGTATATATGTAGGTATATGTATATGTACTTAAATAAATTATAATGCATGGGCACATTATAATTCACGTGCATGTGTGTGCACGCGTGGACGCTGATGTGTATGGGTGCTGTATGCATGCATACGGGCGTAGACAAACGCTTGGAATATGTGCATAATTGCTTATTTGTATATAAAGGCGTCTACGCTGTACATTCTGCATATTATATATAGTAACGAATATAAGTGCGGGCACGGGAGCGCGCATAAACATGCAAACATGCATTGTTGCGTAGGCCCTGCACGTATATAAACAAATGCCCATTCTCACATGAGTAGACCGGAAGGTCGTGAGATAGATCGGTGGTTACAAAGATCTCCTAATAACATGCGAGACTAACTCAAAAGTGTTATTGGAGATTAATGGTACCTCCGGACTAAAACTACTCCCCCCACCGTGGACAAGGCCGACTGGTGGGGGTACCAGGCCACACACCTCTTAAATATGATTTCCCAGTCAAGACAATGGCCCTCATTCCCCGGAAGCGAAGGAGCCCCTGGCCTGCGGCGGCGATCAGGATCGCTCCGGAGCAGGGGCGCTAAGCACTTCCGGGTAGACCCAGGCCGCCTAAAGATGATGAACTTATGCACATACAATGTAAGGACCCTGAGAACAGAATCTGATCTTCTGACACTGCTTGAGGAACTTTCATTTATTAAATGGGATATTGTAGGACTTTCTGAAGTTAGGAGACTAGGCGAAGAGCAGAAATTACTAAATGATGGGCACTTATTATACTGGCGAGGTAAACCCTTGGATAGCAAACAAGAATCAGGAGTAGGTTTCTTAGTTCACAAGCGACTTGAAAAGAATGTTAGGGAATTCTATAGTGTGAGCGAAAGAGTAGTTTCTGTAATACTGAAACTAAACAACAGATATAGCCTAAAAATTATCCAAGCGTACGTCTTTACCAGCAGTCATAGTGATGAGGAGATAGAGAGCTTCTATGAAGATGTGCAAGCAGCTACCGATAGAGCAAAAACCCATTTTACCGTGATTATGGGGGATTTTAATGCCAAGATAGGAATAAGGGAAGATGGAGAAATATCGGTTGGGAAACATGGAATAGGCACCAGAAATGAGAGAGGGCAAAGATTGATAGAATTCGCCGAAGCTCGATCCCTTAAAATTATGAATACATTCTTCGAAAAGAGACCCGGGAGGAAATGGACATGGAAATCACCATCCGGCATTGACTTCATAATCACCAATAGGCGTGACATCGTACAAGACGTAACCGTTATCAATAAAGTAAATGTCGGTAGCGACCATAGACTGGTCAGGAGTAGAGTTAAGTTACAGCTAAGAAGGGAACGAAACAAGCTCATACAAAAGCCTCTCGCTAATCTAACCAACATCAAGAATAGGGCGACGGAATTCAGTATCAACATCCGAAACAAATACTCAGCTCTCGAAGAAGATCTTGACATAGACCAAATGAACGACCAATTCAGTGAGATATTAATGGAAGCTGCACTTGAAATAGGGGGTAAAGACGAAAAAGAAAGGTTCAGTAAGCTTTCGGTAGAGACGAAAGAGCTTATGAAACAGCGTAGGGAAATGAAAATAACATCAATCAGAGACAAGATAGAATCAACAGAGCTGACTAAGACGATAAACAAGAAGAAGAAAGAGGATGTACACAAATTTAACATACGAAAAATAAACGAAGCTCTGCTTGCCGGCACCAGCCTTAAGGCAACAAAGAGGAGGCTCGGAATAGGGAAAAACCAAATGTATGCAGTAAAGAAACCCAACGGAGAGGCGACATACAATAAAAATGAAATTATCAAAGTAATAGAAGACTTCTATCGCAATCTATACCACTCAAACGACCAACCACATACGGAGACAAACACAACAATTGGAGATGTTCCAAACATCACGGTAGATGAAGTAAATAGGGCACTAAAAAGCATGAAAAGAGGAAAAACACCAGGAGAAGACGGCATCAGTGTAGATCTTATTCAAGACGCAGGAGAGATTGCGGCAGTAAAGCTGGCCAGTCTTTATAACAGATGTCTAGACGTTGGTAAAATTCCGAAGGCCTGGAAAACGCAATAATAATTTTAATACACAAAAAGGGAGACACAAAAGACTTAAAGAATTACCGACCTATAAGCCTCCTCTCAGTTATCTATAAACTGTTCACAAAAATCGTCACAGCCCGTACCACCGATACATTAGATTCAAAACAACCCAGGGAACAGGCAGGGTTCCGCAGCGGATTCTCAACTACAGACCATATCCACACACTAGCTCAAATAAGGGAGAAAACGAACGAATATAGGAAGCCCCTGTGTATGGCATTCGTAGATTATGAAAAGGCATTCGACTCGGTACAGATATCTGCAGTACTGGATGCAATTCGTAAACAAGGAGTAGAGGAAATATAATGCAGATTATTAGAGGATATATATAGAGATGGTACAGCGACCATCAAAATCCACGCAGAAACCAATAAAATACTAATAAAAAGGGTGTTAGGCAGGGCGTGACACCTAATCTCACCTCGAAGCTATTTACAGCCTGCTTAGAGGAAGATCAAGAAGTTAGACTGGAAAGAGAGAGGGATTAAAATAGGGAATGAGCACTTAAGCAATCTAAGATTTGCAGATGACATTGTTCTTTTCGGTGAGTCAGCAGATGAACTACAACAATTAATAAGCGATTTAAACAAGGAAAGTCTGAAGATTGGCTTTAAAATGAACATGAAAAAGACTAAAGTCATGTTCAACAGTCGAACCCCAGTTAAGCAAATACAAATACAAGGCGAGGTACTAGAAGCAGTGAACGAGTATGTATACCTAGGGCAACTCATTCAGTCGAGTACATCCTGCGAAGCCGAGATAAAACGGCGAATCAGGCTAGGTTGGAGTGCCTTCGGTAAACATAGTAATATATTACGAAGTAGTCTGCCACTACCCAAAGAGAAAGATTTTTGACCAATGCGTCCTCCCCGTCATGACATATGGATCAGAGACATGGACTACGACCAAGGCACTCGAGAGGAAATTAGTAAGCGCCCAAAGAGGAATGGAAAGGCTTATGCTAGGAGTTAGCTTAAGAGACAAGAAAAGGGCCACATGGATCAGGCAGCAAACAAAAGTAGAGGATATACTCAAGACCATCAAAAAGAAAAAGTGGCAGTGGGCTGGACACATATATCGGAGACAGGACAACAGGTGGACAAAGAAAACAACAGAATGGGTAATACACGACACAAAAAGACCCAGGGCAAGACCAATGACCAGATGGCGGGATGAAATAGCAAAATTCGCAGGAGTAAACTAGAAACAGAGGACACAAGACCGGAATGACTGGAAAAGATTGAGAGAGGCCTACGTCCTGCAGTGGATTGATACAGGCTGATGATGATGATGATGATGATATATATATATATATATATATATATATATATATATATATATATATATATATGTGTGTGTGTGTGTGTGTGTGTGTGTGTGTGTGTGTGTGTGTCTGTGTGTGTGTGTGTCTGTGTGTGTGTGTGTGTGTGTGTGTGTCTGTGTGTGTGTGTGTGTGTGTATATATATATATATATATATATATATATATATATATATATATATATATATATATATACATATATATATGTATATATATGTATATATATATATATATATATATATATATATATATATATATATGTATATATATGTATATATATATATATATATATATATATATATATATATATATATATATATATATATATAATCCAGAGACTGGTTAGTATTAATCTGAAACATTTTGTTTGATGTTAAAACTGTAAAATTAAAATAATAATAATACCATTATGTTGGGAAAAAGGTTAAATGTTATTGAATTATTATCGAGGGAACTATTCATTCTGCTGATACTATTGGTAACATGGATATAACTTTTATCATAGTGTTAATAATGCCAGTGGCTATGATTGTTTGTTCGTTATTGTAAAAATTATGATGGGTGTTATTATCATTAGCTTTGTACAGTCTAGTTATTTCATTAATCACTGACCTGTTTATCCTTATTTCTGCAGTACATACCATTATTATAATTAATCATCTACTTTACTATCTAATTATCTTCATTTTCTTTGTTTGACCATTATCGCTGTTCTTACCATTGACGAGATTATGATTAATGTCGGTCTTATTATCATATCACTGATTTTGTATATGTTTTCATTAACATACAACCATTCCTAAAATGTACTTTCTCGCCATTGTTATATTTAGATATATTTTATATATATTTTTTTTTAATCAATTACCTCAATACCCTTTTTTATCTCTGATAATAAGCTTTAATCAAAGGTTTAATCAACACTGTTGCATAGAAACATAACATTATTATACTTTCTAATTTCAATATCATTATCGCTCTGTTGTACGTATTCTGCGAATGGTATTGCTGTAATTAATATCAAAGTTCATATAGATGAAGTTTATTATGCAAATGTTATTACAGTGATATCGTTAAACTTTCCATTTGGTTTCAATAACAATTTCAAGATAATTAGGATATATTTCATAACTTCAACATTGGATATTTCTCGTTAAAAGTAGATATTGTGACACATATCGACACATACCAACCGCTAATGACACGCCAACCACGAATTAGTCATTATCAAACTAATAAAAAATATCTAATAGTAATAGTGATGATAGTGATAACAATGATTGCAATGCAGATGATAATGGCGATGATAAAAATGATAATTATCTATTAAACTCTCATCCGCGAGAGAATAAGGGACATTATCACCCCCTCACAGATGGTGTCGGCAGATGGGTTATCACATGCCATTCATGACCGTCTGTTTTGTACACCCATGAGGCGAGGTGTGTATTTTTATTCTTTATAAATATCATTATCATTATATTCTTATTCTTTTTAATTATCAATATCATTATCATATTCATTATTCATATAAGTATTACTTGTTATCCTTATTAGCATTACGATTGACATAAGTAGTAATACTATTGACAATAATAATGATGATAATGAAGATAAAAATAATAGTGATAATGATGATAAAACTAACAAACCAATGTTATCATACCATTATAGTTATCATCATAATTATTTTCATCGTTTTGGTTATCATCATTGTGATCATCGTTATTATCATTGTTATTATCATTATCATTAGAATTATATTTTTCATTATATTTACTTCTAATATTATGATATTATCATTACTGCTACTACTTGAATTGCGATCATTATCATTATCACTACTACTGCATTACTACAGGAAGAGTAGTAGCATTTATTGTTATCATCATTATTATCATTATAACTTAATATTACTAATATTATTGGATATTACTATTGCCAACATTATCACTGTTAACATTATCACTGTTAACATCATCATTACAATAATTATCACCAGTATCAAAGCCATTCCTCTTTTTATCATTAACATCAAGATTTTCAATGATGTGACCATTATCAGCATTACTATTATTGCATGATCAATTCACTCTTATCAGTAAGTAACTTTATCAATGGCAATACATAGCCCTTCAGATCTCTCTACACATCCCAGAAAACATACTTTATCATACTTCGCCCATGCGTTTAAACTTCCTACATGTATGAGGATGCAGGAAGCTGTCTCGCAAGTGGCACTGTGCCATACAGCAGCCACCCAGCAACGTCTATCGTTTGGCACTCTCTTTATTTTTTGTCGTGTGGTGGGTAACCAGTCAACCAGTCGGGTGTTTAAAGTTTGTTGGGTCTCTCTCTCTCTCTTTCTCTTTCTTTCTTTATATCTCTCTCTCTCTTTCTCCTTCTTTCTTTATCTCTCTCTCTCTTTCTCTTTATTCATTTCTCTTTCTATCTCTCTCTCTTATTCTCTCTCTATCTTTCTCTTATTCTCTCTCTCTCTCTCTCTTTCTTTTTTTTTTCTTTCTCTTTATTTCTCCCCCTCTCTCTCTCTTTCTCTCTCTCTCTCTCTCTCTCTCTCTCTCTCTCTCTCTCTCTCTCTCTCTCGCTCTCTCTCTCTCTTCTGATAATAATATCAACTTCATAATTACTATCTTCATC
>BOPN01004518.1:45000-47500 GCA_017312705.2 Penaeus japonicus
CTCCTTCCGAAAATAAAAGTTTAAACCAACTGCTTACCTTTTCTCATTTAAGTGAAATTGTGTGAATTCCGTTGAATAAAACCAAAGTCTACCTCGGATTTCTAGTTTTAACTTCAGCAAGTCATTTTCAAAGTTGATATTGAAGTTGATATCGGTTCCCTCTTTCAGTGAGCGAGTCACATGTAGATTATGGTGGATATTTCTATTCTTTTCAGTTGATGCTGCTGCTCTGGTCTGTGCTACTTTGACTGCTATTAATATTACTAGCACGAGGACTACAAGTAATGCTTATACTATTAATACTATTATTGTCACTTTCCCTACGACTATTACTGCTCTTACTACAATTACAATGCTTACTATTATTACTACTACTTCTGCTATTGCCATGGCTATTACTGTTGTTACTATTCCTACTAAAATTATCATTTCTCTTACCTCTTTTATTGCTGTTACTACTACTACTACAACAACTACTACTACTACTATTACTACAGCTACAACTATTGCCACTTTCCTTACTCCTTTTCCTTTTATATATTTTGAACTCTTGCTGAATACGCCCTAGTGTTTTGTTTTTCCTCTTCATTCCGTTTCGGAGATGCTGCCAGTGTTAAGCCCCGGATGTCGAAGGAGGGTCTCTCTCTACATGTTCAGACTTGTCGAGCACTAAGGTCAACTCTTGCCTCCGTTGAAGAGTTGGTCGCTTGATATGTCAATCTTTCACCTCCCAGTGGCAATTGAGTAGGCTCTTCTGCAACGTACATAACGACTCTCATCACTACCACTACTATAAGATCAATCTGCTTTACTACGGGTGTTATCGCTATTGCAACTATTAATAAAATCCCGGTTGCTATTACTCATCTCCCGTTGCTATTGCTTTTGAATCTAATGGTATATTTACTACACATCTATTTTAATTCTCTCACTATCACCTCCTCAGTACTCCTCGACCACACACAGCCAAAAAGAAAGAACAAACACAGGTTTATTAAGAAGAGAATATACGTCAGTTACGAACATAACCCCCCCCCAAAAAAAAAAAAAAAAAAAAAAAAAAAAAAAACGTATAATGGGTCTTTTAGCATAACTGAACAGATAAGAAGTAACTACAAGTGATACGGCATATACAATAGTTGCAAATAACACTATCTTTTTTTTCTCTCATTCCATTGTCAATTGCAATAAACGAAAGATATGTTTTAATATCGTAGACGCAGTTGTTGAATTTGGATGAATTCATTAAATTCAGGGGTGCTTGAATATGTACAAATTTTTCTTTGTTTGTTTTTCATTTGCCGAATTAACCATTGTGTCACGTTCCTAGCTCCTCCCCCCTCTAAAAAAGTTAAATTATAATAACGAATTCATGATGAAGAGAATAGTATCAGACACGATAAAATAAAATAATAATAAATAAATAAATAAAAAATAATCCTGATAATGATAACGACAAAAGCACCATGACAAAATTGATATTGATAATGATAATAATTATATATATATATATATATATATATATATATATATATATATATATATATATATATATATATATATATGTGTGTGTGTGTGTGTGTGTGTGTGTGTGTGTGTGTGTGTGTGTGTGTGTGTGTGTGTGTGTGTGTGTGTGTGTGTGTGTGTGTGTGTGCATGTGCATGTGTGTGTGTATGTGCATGTGTGTGTGTGTATGTGCGTGTGCGTGTGTGTGTGTCTGTGTCTATTAGTGTGTGTGTGTTTGTATATGTTGGTGTGTGTTTGTGTGTGTGTGTGTGTTACCCCGTTTTCATGTGTGTGTTTGAATAGAATTATACATATGATATGAAAAAGGAGCATCCCACTCATATTTCCTCTGCAAATATCGGCTCAGAATAATTCGAAATGTTCTTTACCAGAAATAGATTCCACTTGAGTACCCTTGTGGAAATAAAATTCATACGAAACGTCCCTATTAAGTTCATATTGCATAGCACTTTCTAGAATCATTTTTTCTAATTATAGTAACGATGATAATGATACTGCTTTTATTTCTGTTATTTTCATTATTATCAAAAACATAGTTGCTCTTCTTTGGACTTTTATCATCGTCATTATCAATGTGATGTAAGATTTGGTAATTTTAATCATTATCATCGTTTTACCATCATATGTCATCATTATAAGTATCTTCATTATCACTTTTATTTTTATGGCTTTTATTCATTTCATTATTACCCTTATCATCATCATTATTGTTGCTGTTATATTTATTAATGATATCATCATCATTATTATCCTTTTCATTATCATCATCATTAATATTACCATTAGTACATAATTATCATTGTTATCATTATCATCATTTTTCATTACCATTCTCATTATGATCATTGTTATCATTATCATTATTATTATTATCATCATCATCATCATCTTTAGCAGTAGCAGTACTATTAATTATTTTTGTCATTATTGTTATGATCATTATAATCAATATGGTGATCAATGATTATTGTTA
>BOPN01004518.1:80000-85000 GCA_017312705.2 Penaeus japonicus
ACTTTGTTATCATTGGCAATGCATTATTACCTTAATAGTTTATTATTCATAATATTGTCCTTTTGTTATCATTGTTATCATTACAATATCATTATGCTATCATCATTACTATAATCATAATTATGATCATCATTACCTTCATTATCAATGTCATCATTATCATTATCATTATCATTATTAATTCACGTTATTGCTGTTAATATTATCAATATTAACATAATTGTTGTTATTATCACTATCATTATCATTATAGGAATAATTATCATCTTCATTACTATCAGTATCATTATTCTTATCATGATAATGATCATAACGACAACAAAACGGCAATTAAATGATTATGATAACTGTTATTATTATCATTATCAATATTTTCATCATTATCATTATCCTAACTCTCCTATTATCATCATTAGAGTCATTGATATAATCATTATCACCATTACCAACATTATTCTCCTTATCAATATCATCATCCTTACTATCATAAATGTTTATTATCTTTGTCATCATCATCATAATTGTTATCATTTATTCCATTGGTTTTAGCATTGATATCAGTCAAATTACCATTGCCCATTATATTCAATATTGCTTGTATGATTTGGATCATTTGCATAATCTAACCTCCTTTCTGTATCAACATTGTTACAGTTGATAATGCAATTCTGATCAACATGCAGTACTTCTACCTGCATTGAGTCCAACCTTATGTAATTAATTCAATTTTTTTGTTTTGAATGAAAATGACTCATTATGATTTAGCAAAATATTGAAAAAGAAATCCTTAGTTTTTTTTTCAGGATTTAAAAAAATGAGGAAGTGGGAGGAGCGGGGTAGGGGGGGGGGAGAAGAGGAGGAGGAGGTAGACAGGGAGGAGGTGAAGAAGGAGGAGGAGGAGGAGGATGTACAGAGGGAGGAGGAGAAGAAGGAAGGGAGGAAAAGGAGTAGGAGGTCGAGGGGTAAGAGGAGGAGGTAGTGGAGGTAGAGGAGGAAAAGGAAGAGGAGGAAGATAGTAGAGAGGAGAAGGAGGGGGAGGAGGAGGAGGGAGAGGAGGACACGGAAGAGGAGAAGGTAAAATATAAGGAAGAGGAGGAGGAGGAGGAAGAGGTAGAGGTGGAGGAAGAGGAGAAATAGAAGGGGAGGAAAATGAGTAGGAGGTAGAGGGGAAAGAGGAGGAGGTAAAGGAGGAGGAGGAAGAAGAAGTAGAGAGGAGGAGGAGGAGGAGGTAGAGAGGGAGAAGGAGGGAAGTAAAAGGAGTAAGAAAAAGAGGAGGAGGAGGTAGAGGAATAAAGAGGAAGAGAAGGAGGAGGTAGAGGAAGATGATGATGATGATGAGGTAGAGGAGAAGAGAGAAGTAGAGAGAAGGAGAAGGAGGAGGAGTAAGAGGAAGAGGAACAGGAGGAAGAGGAGAGAAGAGAGAGAAGGGGAAAGACATGACATACCGAATGCATGAATTGTGAGCAGCATTCTAGACTTAACTAGGACAATGGATGTAAATGTCACCAGTTATTTATAGTATTTTCTTTTATTTATTTCGTTATCATTTGCCAATTTCCTTCTCCTTAATATCTGCTTTTCTATTTTTTGTCGTTATTCTTTTACTGATTTATTTTATTTCTATTTTATTCATATTTTTTAATTTTTACTTTCTTATTTCATATACTGTTTTTTTTATTATATCTTATAACATTATCCTTTTGTTATCATTACAATAATAAATGATATATTTTTTCTTTTATTTTATTTTCTTTTTATTGATCCACTGTTTCTTATAATTCTAGTATTCCTTCCAAGAAATCAACTAGTGTCGTTGAGATGCTTTCGATGCCACTTCTCTAGAGCCATTTCCTTGCAAATTGAAGTGATAATTCAAAGCAAATATTGTGTTTTGATTAGAGTTTTCTTCGGCAAACACACGTGTGCTTTCCCTGGCATTCATGGCGATATGTGTACGTGAGCGTGGATATCGAGCTCGATAGGCAGGTATTTATAGATAGGAATATAATTAGATAAACAAATATACATATATATATATATATATATATATATATATATATATATATATATATATTATATATATATATATATTTATATATATATATATATATATATATATATATATATATATATATATATGTATATATATATATATATATATATATATATATATATATATGTGTGTGTGTGTGTGTGTGTGTGTGTGTGTGTGTGTGTGTGTGTGTGTATGTATATATATATATATGTATATATATATATATATATATATATATATATATATATATATATATATATATTTATTTATATATATATATATATATTTATGTATATATATATATATATATATATATATACATATATATATATATATATATATATATATATATATATATATATATATATATATATATATAGTTACAAAGAATATACATATCACCCTTCGCACCTAGTAGTAAAACCAAGAGTACTCACAGCCATCACCATCATCAATGCAAAGTTGAACAATTCTTAAAAAAAGAAAAAAAAAAAAAAATCTGTCATCTTCCATCACCATTATTACGAGAGAAAATAACAAGGGAGGAAAACTCTTCAGTGGACTTTTCCCCTCACCACTTCTCATAACTGAAACCATACAGTAACTCCCGCCCACGACAGTAACTTGAGGTAGTTTGGAGGCGAGGGAGGGGGTGGAAGGGGGGGAAGGGGGAGGGAGGAGAAAGGAGGAAGGGAGGAGGGAGGGGAAAGAGGGGGAGGGGGGGAAGCTGCGGAGGGAGGGGAAAGGAGGACGGGGGGGGGGGAGGGGGAGGGAGAGGAAAGAAGGGGAAGGGGGAAGGGGGAGGGAGGAGAAAGGAGGAAGCTGGGGAGGGAGGGGAAAGAGGGGGGAGGGGCTGCGGAGGGAGGGGAAAGAGGGAAGGAGGAAGGAGGAAGGGGGGGAGGGAGGGGAAAGAGGGGGAAGGGGGAAGGAGGTGGGGAAGCTGGGGAGGGAGGGGAAAGAGGGGGAAGGGGGAAGGAAGAAGGGGGGGGGGGAAGCTGGGGAGGGGGGCGGGTGGAGGGAATTGACGAAAGGTGATGGAAACTGGGGGTTCAGGGATAGGGGGGAGTAGGGGAGGGGTTGGGGGGGTTCTACTTTAAGGAACCTTGAGAGTAGGTGAGAGGGGGGTGGGTGGGGGAGGAGGAGGAGGAGGAGAATGGAGGGGAGGAGGTTGTGAGGAGATAGGTAAAGGCAGAGGGAGGGGGGGGGGCATGATAGAGTGGATGGATTGTGGGATTGGATAGATGGAGGAGGAAGAGTGAGAATAAGGTGAGGGAGGAGGGATAAGGGATAGATAGGGGTCACGAGATGGGAGGAAGAGGAGGAGGAGGACAAGGACGAGATAGAGGAAGAGGAAGAAGACGACGTGGACGAGGAGGAGGAGGAGAAGAGGACAAGGTGGAGAAGAGGAGAAGGAAAGAGGAAAATAACAACGAGGAAGAGGAGAAGAAAGAAGAAGAGGGAAAGAGAAGGAGGAGGAAGAAAGAAGAAGAAGAAAGAAGAAGAAAGAGGGGAGGAGGGGCGCAAGAAGTGAGAAGAAAGGATAATAAAATAGGAACAAGGAAGATAAGAGAGGAGAGAAGGAGCGATAAGAGAGGGGAAAAGGAGAGACGAGAGAGAGAGAGAGGGGAACCGAAGAACACAGCAAACGAAGCAAGTGGCGGCGTGTGGCAACCCCCCTCGACTCGGCCAGGCTGCGACCAGAGAGAGAGAGTCAGCTCGGCTAAGTCTGCTCTCGGGTCTCGCTGCAAGCAGGCCAGTGGAGGTCAGACGGCTCCTGACACTCTCGGCTCCTGACACTCTCTCTCCCTCCTACCCCCGTACCCACGCACCCTCTTTGGCGCTCTGTCAGCGGGTGGGTTGAAAGACCTTTGTTCTTAGGAAAGAGGATTTTCCTTTTTTTTTTTTTTTTTTGGTTTTGTTTTTTTGGATCTTTATATGATTTTATTTTGTTTCGTTTTCTTTTTTTCTTTCGGTTTCTTTAATTGAGTGTTTAATGAGGCGAGAGTTTTTTGGGTTTTGTTTTGTTTGTTTGTTTGTTTTTTTGATAATGAATTTCTTATGAGATTGAAGACAGTGGAAGACTAAAGAGAACTAAATGACTAAGTTATTCTGCAAATGGTGATATAAATCTTTGTTATTATTTTTTTATTTCTTATTATGATTGATAATTCTTCTCTCGCTCTACGTATCCACTGAAAAGGACAAATTGATACAAAAAATCGAGAGTGAATGAAAGTGAAAAAGATATCTATATAAATACATAATTTCGGTCACAAATATAGCCATTAATAAATACAACAAAAGTACTCGTTCAAAAAGAAAGAAAGAAAGAAAACAAAAAACTCTAGAAAACTGAGTGGAGCAGCTGAACTTTAACAACAACAACAAAATAGAAATAGTCTAAAACAAATAGACATTACAACAAAGAAAGAAAGCGAATACAGATCTGATTTTATTGCTACTGTAGTTGTGCGCGAGAGAAGAAACCACCCTGACTGTGCCAATACGCTACTCTCTCCCATTGGAGCTTCGCTGATTAAGAAATTCTAAGTTCAGTTATCATGAACATTACCATGAAGAAAATATATCATATGAATTAAAGAAAAACAGGACTATCAACTAGGACTACCAGCTCTTCTAGTTCAACAAAAGCCTCGTCAAAACTACCGGTGTTATAACGACTACTTGAGAGCGAGTGAGCGAGAGAGGAAGAGAAACAGAGGCAGAGATAGTCACGTAAGTACAAGAAGAGGTTTTTGTGAATGTGGATAAGTTCAATCTCTGGCTTTCGCTCCGTACCGAAGGATCAGAGGGGTAGGAGGGGAAGGGAGGAAGATGAGATGGGGAGGGGTGAGGAAATCCCAAACTGTGGAACGACTGGGTGGAATTTCATGCTGTGGGGTTTGTTTCATATTTCTTTTGTCTTTTTTATATAGATTTACTATTCCACTTTTTCTTTTATCTT
>BOPN01004518.1:90000-92500 GCA_017312705.2 Penaeus japonicus
ACCAATTAGCTAATCAGCCAATCCACCAATCAGTCAAAAAACCAATCACTCAATCCACCAGTCAGTTAATAGACAATTAAATGAACATAAATAAAAGGGGATTTATTGAGCATGTCAATGAATAAATTAATTAAAGTGAGTATAGAAGTATAGTTTATAAGTATAGTATATAAGTAAAGTAGATAAGTATAGCATATAAGTAATGTATGCTAATAAATAAGACATGGCTAATCTAAGAAGTAAATTAAGGATAGATGGAAACATGAATATGCAAAATCATTAAATCAACGAACACATTAACAATAAAATCGTAAATAGACGGAAATAACAAATCAAAAATAAAACAAGCAAAAAGAAAAGCTCTCAATTCCATAAAAAAAATATGATAAAGATAAATGAAAAGATAAACATAAGTTAAAGATAATGATTATGATAAGTGATAAGATTATAAAGTGATATATGATCAAATTAAATAGATCCGCGAAGAAATAAAAGAATTAGGAATTGATTTAAATAGATGAATTGATTAATTAAAAGGAAATTCATAAATGTTTATTCACTGAATAGTTTCCTCAATGATTGACGTATTAAGACACGAGTAAGTTCCGGGGTGTGGCACCTTCACCTTCAGGGGGGTGGGGGGGGGGGGGGGGGGGGTGAATGGGTATTGTAAGGGTTGATTGAATGAGGGGGGGGGGTAGGGGGGGGAGCTGATGGGGTTGGGTCTCTCTCTCTCTCTTTCTCTCTTTCTCTCTTTCTCTTTCTCTCTCTCTCTCTCTCTCTCTCTTTCTATTTCTTTCTCTTTCTTTCTCTCTCTCTCACTCTCTCTCTCTCTCTCTCTTTCCTCTATCTTTCTATCCTCACCTCTCTCTCTCTCTCTCTCTCTCTCTCTCTCTCTCTCTCTCTCTCTCTCTCTCTCTCTCTCTCTCTCTCTCTCTCTCTCTCTCTCTCTCTTTCTCTGTTTCCTCTCTCTCTCTTACTCTTTCTCTCTTTCTTTGTCTCCTTAACCACCTAAACTGTTTGCTTGATAATTACGATAATAACCAGTTGTTAAGATAACGGGTCTAGATTGGTGCAGTTCATTACATTCACGCCATTAAGCTGGAGGTGTAAATCATCATATACTTTTAGTTAACGTTACTGTGGAATTTTCAGCTTGAAACTTTCAACATTTTATTGCATCCTCGTATGCTATGATAGGTGTTTTTGTTGTTGTTGTTGTTGTTTTGGTTGCATGTTATTCTTGCACTGATGATGTGTTTGACATTATAGGAGTATTACGTTTCAAAAAATTAGTTAATTGCAGTTTGTATGATAGCATTGTGGTGATACAAGCTTGATTTCATTTGATTATTATGCTTCTGTTATTAATGAATTGCGTTTATATCAGTAAATCATGTTATATAGATATCACAGCCATCATGTTATTCAGTAATGAGTGGTTGATAGTCTTTGAGATTAATTGGAAATTAATTCAACTTTTTTTCTTTGTCTTTTCAATGTTGTTGTTGTTTTTTTCTTTCTTTCTTTTCTTATTTTACTGTTGTTGTTGTTGTTTTTCTTATTTTACTGTTGTTGTTTTTCTTTTTTTCTTTTCTTATTTTACTGATGTTGTTGTTTTTCTTTCTTTCTTTTTTTCTTATTTTACTGTTGTTGTTGATATCGGTATTTCATCATAGGAAAAATGGTTGTTATATTATTATACGAGAGGGATTCGAAAGCAAAGAAATACAAAGGATATCGAACAGGGAGAAGAGACAAATGTGATACAAGGGGAGGCGGGAAGAAGAGAATAAAGGGAGGACATAAGTAATAGGACGATAAAGAAATGGAAAAAAAAAGAAAATAGGAGTAAAGAAAAAAAGTAGAAATGTAAATGATAGTGATAATAATGATGATAATGGTGATGATAATAATAATAATGATGATAATGATGATGATAATAATAATGATAATGGTAATAATGATGATGATAATAATAATTAACGATAAAGAGGAAAACACAAAAGGAGATAAAACAAGGAAAATTAACATCTAAGCATAAATGAATACTGAAGGGAACAAAATGAAATAAAACAAAGAATAAAACATGAAAAAAAGAAAAGGAAAAAATGGGATAAAACAAAAAGGGAAAAATAAGAGAGGAAGGGTCGTGAAATGAAGAAAAAAAACGAGCGAGAAAAAACGAAAATAAGGAAACACAAAGAAAGAAGAAAAGACAAGCAACTGAGAATAGGAAGAGGTAAAGAGGATGATAAAAGGTGACAAAGTGGGGCGAATAGGGACGATTAAATTGATTACCGATTGATTAGGAAGGGAAATTAGAAGGCTGATGATTGGAGAGAAAGAGAGAGAGATAAAGGGAGGAGGGGTGAGACGGGGAGGAAGGAGGGAGGAGGAAGGGAGAAAGCAGAAGAGAGAGAGAGAGAGAGAGAGAAAAGGAAGGAGAGAGGGAAGGAGTCCTGAGAGAAAGATAGATACATAAATATACAAACAGAGA
>BOPN01004519.1:0-15000 GCA_017312705.2 Penaeus japonicus
ACACACATACAAATCTACATCAACAAAACGCATCAGAAAGCCGAGCCGTCGCAAAAGCAGGAGCCAGGAGCAGGAAAAAGCCAGGATCCAAAAGCAGGATCCAGGAGCAGGAGCCAAGAGCAGGAGCCAAAAGCAGGATCCAGGAGCAGGAGCCAAGAGCAGGATCCAAAAGCCGGAGCCAAAAGCAGGATCCAAAAGCAGGAGCCAGGAGCAGGATCCAAAAGCCGGAGCCAAAAGCAGGAGCCAAAAGCCAGGATCCAAAAGCAGGATCCAAAAGCCGGAGCCAGGAGCCGGAGCCAAAAGCAGGAGCCAAAAGCAGGAGCCAAAAGCAGGAGCCAGGAGCCGGAGCCAGGAGCAGGAGCCAGGAGCAGGAAAAAGCCAGGAGCCAGGAGCAGGAGCCAGGAGCAGGAGCCAGGAGCAGGAAAAAGCCAGGAGCCAAGAGCAGGAGCCGGAGCCAGGAGCAGGAGCCAGGAGCAGGAAAAAGCCAGGAGCCAGGAGCAGGAGCCAGGAGCAGGAGCCAGGAGCAGGAAAAAGCCAGGAGCCAGGAGCAGGAGCCAGGAGCAGGAGCCAGGAGCAGGAGCCAGGAGCAGGAGCCAGGAGCAGGAAAAAGCCAGGAGCCAGGAGCAGGAGCCAGGAGCAGGAGCCAGGAGCAGGAAAAAGCAGGAGCCAGGAGCCGGAGCCAGGAGCAGGAAAAAGCCAGGATCCAAAAGCAGGAGCCAGGAGCCGGAGCCAGGAGCAGGAAAAAGCCAGGAGCCAAAAGCAGGAGCCAGGAGCCGGAGCCAGGAGCAGGAAAAAGCCAGGAGCCGCGGCCCCTCCGCTGCACCGAATCCCAAGCCCCCGAAATCCTCGCCAAATGAGACCGCGAACAGATGGCTCCGCAACTTCATTCACGCAAGGAATTCATATCTATTCATAGGAAGAATTCACAAGGCTCTGTAATGACGGGCGGGCGGTCTGGCTCTGGGTCTGGGTCTGGCTCTATGTGTGTCTTTGAGTGATTCTAGTAGAGAGAGCAATAGATAGAGCGACAGACAGAGCGAGAGAGAGGGGGATAGACAGATAGATAGATAGATAGATAGATAGATAGATAGATAGAGAGAGAGAGAGAGAGAGAGAGAGAGAGAGAGAGAGAGAGAGAGAGAGAGAGAGAGAGAGAGAGAGAGAGAGAGAGAGAGAGAGAGAGAGAGAGAGAGAGAGAGAGAGAGAGAGAGAGAGAGAGAGAGAGAGATAAATAGATAGATAGATAGATAGATAGATAGATAGATAGATAGATAGATAGATAGATAGATAGATAGATAGATAGATAGATAGATAGATAGATAGATAGATAGACAGAGAGAGAGAGAGAGAGAGAGAGAGAGAGAGAGAGAGAGAGATAGAGAGATAGATAGATAGATAGAGAGAGAGAGAGAGCGACAGACAGAGCAACCGAGAGAGACACAGAGCGATAGACAGAGAGAGACAGAGGGACACACAGAGCAAGCGAGAGAGACACAGAGCGACAGAGAGAGTGAGAGACAGAGCGACAGAGAGAGAGACAGAGCGACAGAGAGAGTGAGAGACAGAGCGACAGAGAGAGACACATAGCGACAGAGAGAGTGAGAGACAGAGCGACAGAGAGAGACACATAGCGACAGAGAGAGTGAGAGACAGAGCGACAGAGAGAGACACAGAGCGACAGAGAGAGAGAGAGAGGGCACAGGAAGTCTCCCCTTCAACTTCAACAATCGACCTTCACACCTGGCTTGAGTAACTAGGACAACCAGCATGAAAACTTCACATAAACCACATATCTACGCACATACGAACACACACACACACACACACACACACACACACACACACACACACACACACACACACACACACACACACACACACACACACACACACACACACACACACACACACACACACACACACACACACACACACACACACACACACACACACACACACACACACACACACACACACACACACAATCAGTCAGATGGGAGATAAAAATAACCCCCCACCCCCGTCTACCCTTACTGTTGCGCGGTCAACGGTACATGGACACAGGAGGGGAGGGGAGGGGAAGGAAGGGGAGGAGGGGAAGGGAAGGAGAAGGAGGGGAAGGAGAGGGAGGGGACGGGAGGGTGAGGGGAGTAGAAGGGAGGGGAGGAGGAGAAGGAGGGAGGGAGGGAGGGAGGGAGGGAAGGAGGTAGGGGAGGGAGGGAAAGGAGGGGAGGGAAGGGATGGAGGGGAGTAGAAGGAGGGGGAGGGGAAGGAGAGGGAGGGGGAGGGGTGGAAAGGAGAGGGGAAGGAGGAGGAGGAGGGGAGAAAGGGAATGGAGGAGGAGGAGGGAAGGGGAAGGGAGGGGGAGGGAGAGGGGAGGGAAGGGAATGGAGGAGGAGGGAGGGAAGGGGGAAGGAGGGGGAGGAAGGGAATGGAGGAGGAGGAGGGAAGGGGAAGGAGGGGAGGAGGAGGAAAGGGAGAGGAGGGGAGGGGAGGGTAGAGAATGAATGGACAAGTATAGATACTCGTTATAAAAATATGTACCAATTGCAATCCATTTATTTAAAGGTCTGTGCTTTCAGCTCGCCTGTCTGTGTGTTTGTGTGTATGTGGCAAGGCCTATGTGTCTATATGTGTTTAAGGTCATCACTGGTGTGCCTGGTCTGTGGAGATATGAAGAATGTCTGGCCCCCCCCTCTCTCTCTCTCTCTCTCTCTCTCTCTCTCTCTCTCTCTCTCTCTCTCTCTCTCTCTCTCTCTCTCTCTCTCTCTCTCCCCTCCCTCCCACTCTCTTCCCCTCCCTCTCTCCCTAATTCCCACTCCCACCCTCCCTCCCCCTCCCACTCTCATTCCCTCCCACTCCCTCCCTCCCCCTCCCACTCCCATTCCCCTCCCTCCCTCCCTCGCTCCCTCTATCTATCTCTATCTATCTATCAACTATCTCTAAAAGCATTTCCCACGCACTCTCCTCCCCCCTCCCCCCCCCTCCCCCCCTTCCTCCCCCCCGACTCATCATCCCCCCTTCGACCCCGCTGCACTTGCCACAGGGATTCAAGAGTGACATGACCCCTAAGAACTGCAAAAACAAAAGATACTTATATGACAAATAAACTACAGCTCATTTTTACAGAAAATTGGAGAGACAATGGAATGATATTGTTTGTGTGTGTGTGTGTGTGTGTGTGTGTGTGTGTGTGTGTGTGTGTGTGTGTTTGTGTGTGTGTTTGAGTGTGTGTGTGTGTGTGTGTGTGTGTGTGTGTGTGTGTGTGTGTGTGTGTGTGTGTGTGTGTGTGTGTGTGTGTGTGTGTGTGTGTGTGTGTGTGTGTGTGTGTGTGTGTGTGTGTGTGTGTGTATGTGTGTGCTTATGCATATATGTATAGATCTATAAGCAAACCACACCCACACCTACACACATAGATCTATATCTACAGACGCATATCTATACTTCCATCTACATTTACATATCCATACGTAAGTATACAGTATACCTACATGTACGTATCTCCTAAACACCCATCCATCCACCCACAACCACACACCCACCCCTACACACATCCAACACCCATCCCCACACACCCCTACAAACCCACACACACCCATCCACAAACATCTACCATATTCCACACCCCTACACACACACACCCACAGCCACCCACCACCCCCACACTCCCACACCCACACACCCACCCACCCTCCCATCCCCACACACCCACTCCCACACCCACAGCCACCCACCCCCACACCCCCACACACCCACTCCCACACCCACAGCCACCCATCTAAGGTCAAAGACTACGAGAGCGGAGACCCCCCTATAGAGGCCCGAGCCCAGTCACCCCCTTAACCATCGTAACAATTTATTCAATAACTAACTATCCGTACAAGGCTCAGCGCTGGCGAGGGACCTCTGCTACACCCATCACAAATATTCGTCGGCCTACGCACGCACACACGCACACACACACTCATATACGCACATATAGAGAGGCAGAGGCAGATTCACACACACATACTGACAGGCATACAGACATACAGACAGACACAGACACACACGCACATACACACACACACACACAGATGCACACACACACACACAGATGCACACACACACACATAAAAAGAGATGCCATACTATGCACCACTCAGACACACACACGTATAGACAGACATACGCGTGTATTTCCTTCAAAAAGGTTCTCGATAAAGAAGTAAAAACAAATGAATAGACACACGCCCACATAAAACACACACACACGCACACAAACACACACACACACACACACACACACACTGATTGCCAGAGCTCGACACTCGGGTTATACTCACCTGATTGGCTGAGAGACAGAGGGAGTAGACTACCCTTCTCTCTCTCTCTCTCTCTCTCTCTCTCTCTCTCTCTCTCTCTCTCTCTCTCTCTCTCTCTCTCTCTCTCTCTCTCTCTCTCTCTCTCTCTCTCTCTCTCTCTCTCTCTCTCTCTCTCTCTCTCTCTCTCTCTCTCTCTCTCTCTCTCTCTGTATTCTCTCTCTCTGTACTCCCCCTCTCTCTCTCTCTCCTTCCATTTCTCCCACCCTTCACTCCCCCTTCACCCCCTCTCCCCTCCCTCTCACCCTTCTTCTTATCCATCCTCCCTCCCTCCCTCCATCTTACCCAGCCTCATACCCATCCACTCTCTCTCCTCCTTCACCTCTCCCCTCTCCCCAGCCTCCCTCCCCCCCCTCCCTCCCCCAGCCTCCACCTACCCCCCCCCCCTTTCCTCTCCCACCACCTCCCTCTCCCTCTCCTCATCACCCACCTACCACCCCTCTCCCTCCCCTCCCTTCCCTCCCTGCCCCTCCCCCCTACCCACTCCCTCTCCTCTCACCCTCTCCTCCCTCACCTTCCCCGCTCTCCCTCTCCCCCTCCCCTCCTCCCCCTCTCCCCCAACTCGAACAACGGCCTACCTGGCAACCTCCTCCCTCGGGCTAACTGGTCCCATCCGCTCCCACAAATCGGGCTTTCTGGCGCCTTCCATTTGGGCCTTGTTGGGGGGGAGGGGGTCGCCAGTCGCCGCTCTCACTGGTACTGGCCATAGAGTTATCTTTTTTTCCCCTTCCCTCTCTTCCTCTCTTCATCTCTTTTCTCTCTTTTCTCTCTCTCTTCCTCTCTTCCCTTCCCTCTCTTCCTCTCTTCCCTCTCTTTCTTCTCTTCTTCTCTTCCTCTCTCTTCCTCTCTTTTCTCTCTCTCTTCCTTCCCTTTCTTTCCTCCATCTCTTCCCTTCTCTCTTCCTTCCCTCTCTTCTTCTTCTCCATCTCTTCCCCTCTCTTCCCTCCTCTTCCTTCTCTCCATCTTCCTCTCTCTTCCCTCCTTCTCTTCCTCTCTTCCCTCTCTTCCCTCCCTCTCTTCTCTCCCTCTCTTCCTCTCTTCCCTCTCTTTCTCTCTTCCCTCCCTCCCTTCCCTCCCTCTCTTCCCTCCCTCTCTTCCTCTCTTCCTCTCTTCCTCTCTTCCCTCCCTTCCCTCCCTGGCTGCGATGATGTCCCGTCGGTGGTGGTGGTGTTTTTGTTTTTGTTTTTGTTTTCGTTTCGGTTGTTGCTTCCTTGCTTCTTTGCTTCCTTCCTTCGTTAGTGCGTTTTCGTCCGTTTCGCGCGCTCTCTCTTGTCTCCTTGGGATGTTTTGGCTTTGCTTGTTTGGTCTGTTTGTCTCTCTTATCTCCCCCCCCCCTCTCTCTCTCTGCCTCTCATTCTCTATCTCTCCCTCTCCCTCTCCCTCTCCCTCTCCCTCTTCCTTTCCCTTACCCTCTCCCTCTCTTTTCGTTTCGTTCTCTTACCATCCAACTCTCTCTCGCTCTCACCCCAACCCCCAACCCCACCCCTCATCCCCACCCTTACCCCCTACCCCCACCCCCACCCCACCCCCACCCACTCTCCGAATCCCCCCCACCCCCCCTTCCGCAGCGGGCAACAGTCATCCCCTCACCCCCACCCTCCCCCCACCCACTCTCCGACCCCCCCGCCCCCCATTCCGCAACGGGCAACAGTCCTCCCCGTAACCGAACTAAAAACAGCCCCATTTACGGCCCACCTTTCGAAACAGAAGTCGGAGCAACATTTGCGAGGAAAAAAAAGAAGAAGAAAGTTTTGACATCAGTTCGAAAGCCAAATTATTATTATTAGTCTCTTGCTTGGTGGTGTTGCTGCTGTTGTTGTTGTTGTTGTTGTTTCGAGTACGTCGTATTTCCAGAACGAAATGAGGAAAATCACAACGAACCCCCCCCCCCTTTCTCCCTCTCCCCCCCATCCATCCAACTTCCCTATCCCTACCCCTCTCCCCCTCATCCCCCTATCCCCCTTCATCCATCCAACTTCCTTACTCCCACTCTCTCCTCTATCCCCATCCCTCTCCTCTCTAACCTCCCTACTCCCTATCTTCCCTACCCCCCTCTCCCCCATCCAACTTCCCCTACCCCTATCCCCCTCCTTCTCCCCTCTCCCCCATCCATCCCCGTCTCCTCCCTCTCTCCCTTCCCCCACTCTACCCCCCCATCCCGCCCCCCCCCCTCCCCGCCCCTCCAAAAAAAAATCCATTTTGCTTGCAAATGAAGCGATCAGAAGCAACAAACTTGACGCCGTGATAAAATGAAGCGAGATTTGCGCACACAAACACTCGCAAACAAACCATCTAACAATTTGCATCTATTCTGAACGCTCGAGCGAGTAATCTGCATCTTGCAATTTAGTTCCTCCATTCTTTTTTTTTTTTTCTTCTTTTAATCTATCCTCGCTTTCAAAACTCAAATACGAAATAACTCTCAAAAAAATATAAACCCCCCTAAAATGATAACATAACTCTCATCCTAACACTCAATGAAATAAATCAATACGTTATGAAATTCAAATATCTATTCATCATTATCCTCGAAATAGCATGATGAGTTCAATCAGGATTTAATCATCCGTTTTCTACGAATGAAAACAAGGAAACAGAAAACGAGAGCTTAACCGGTCGGGCTCCCATCACAGCTGGTTTACTTGCTCGTGTGAATTGGAGAGAGATTTTTCGGTTCTCTTTGTCTTTCTCTTTTTTCTCCCTCCCATTCTCTTTCTCTCTAACTATATTTCTATCTTTATATTTATCTCCGTCTCTATTCCACTCCTTCCTTCTTTTCCTCTCTCTCTCTCTCTCTCTCTCTCTCTCTCTCTCTCTCTCTCTCTCTCTCTCTCTCTCTCTCTCTCTCTCTCTCTCTCTCTCTCCCTCTCTCTCTCCTTATCTCTATCTCCAACTTTATTTCTATCTCTATTCCTCTCCTTCCTTCTCTCCCTCTCTCTCTGTCTCTCTCCATCACTATTTATATCTCTATCTCTATATATTAATCTCTATCTTTCTATATATATCCATATATCTCTATATAGATCTCTATCTCTCTATCTCTATTCCTCGCTTTCCTTTTCTTTCTTCCTCCGCCCGTTCTTACTCCCACACCCAATCCCTCTCCCTCTCCCACTCCCACTCCCACTCCAAATCCAACTCCCTCTCCCACTCCCACAGAATAACAGAATAAACAAAGTAATAGTAATAATAATAATAATAATAATAACAGTAATCATCATCATAATAACAACAACAATAACAATAAATAGCAAGAATAACAACAAAAACGACAATAATAACAATAATTAATAAAAACACACAAAAAAACAACACAAGGTAACTCACACCACAACAGCAGAGGCGACATCTGGCGGCACTAACCTGGAAAGAATAACAAATAAATACTTTAATATACATCCATCAAGAAGATAACAATGCTTATGTGATTACTTAGTAAGAGAAACAGGAGGAGGAGGAGGAGGAGGAGGAGGAGGAAGAGGAGGAGGAAGAGGAAGAGGGGGATTGGGGGAGGAGGTGGTGGAGGAGGAGGAGGATGGGGGATTGGGGAGGGGGATTGGGGGGAGGAGGAGGAGGAGGGGGAGGGAGAAGAGGAGGAGGAAAAGGAGGAAGAGGTTTTCTGATTAATATCTGTAGGAGTTGTAGTTGTAGTGGTAATAGTAATAGTAGTATTGGTGTTAGCAGTGGTGGTGGTGGTAGTAGTAGTAGTAGCAGTACTAATAGTAGAAGTGGTAGTAGCAGTGGTGGTGGTGTTAATAGTAGTTATAGTTGTAGTTGTAGCAGTAGTATTAATAGTAGTAGTAGCAGTAGTAATAGCGGAGGTGGTGGAGGTGGTAGTAAGAGAAACAAGATTAGTAGCAGTAGTAGGATCAGCGATGCGTAAGCGGTAGGGATAATGGTACAGGTATTGGATAGTGGTAGCAAAACCCCGTCCTAATAATGCAGATAAAGACAACAACAACAACAAAAATAGCCAATACACCTCCAACCCCCCTTCCCCCAATTATCCGGCACCCTAGATTCGTGCCGGATTATCCACCACATAACACTAATTCAATAATCTTCCCTCTGGCCCCTGTAATTGTAACCCTACTTCTCTCTCTTTCTCTTTCTCTCTTTCTCCCTCTCTCTCTCTCTGTCTCTTTCTTTCTCTCTCTCTTTCTCCTCCCTTCTTACATACCCTCATCCTCTCTCTTTATCTCTCTCTCTTTCTCCCCCCTCTCTCCCACCTCTCCCACCCACCTCATCCCACCTCGCAACACAACCAATCACCCTCCCCCACCCCACACGCTACACCACCTCACCAGCACCCCCCCTCCCTCCTACCCCCACCATACCCCATAGACACACACACACGTCCCCCACCTTCAAGATCTTGCGGTCCTCATGCCAGTCCACTACGGAGCTGGCGACCAGATAAGGCGTCGAGGCTCGGAGTTCGATGTCCTGCGTGAGGGTCGAGTCACTGCTTATGTCGACGCTCCAGCGAAGTCGAACTAACAGGGGACTCGATTCCACGACTGTCACGGGACTCACAGCGTGGCCGGACTGTGGGAGAGGAGAGGGGAGGGGAGGAGGGGAGGAGAGGGGGTAAGAATGTTTTTTTTAAGTATTATGGGTTGGAGAGAAGAGGGAATAGAGAGGAATGGATAGATAGAGAGAGTATTTAAGAATTGATAGATGGATTGGAAGTGATATATGGATAGATGGATAGATAGGTAGATATATAGAGAGCTAGATAGATGGATGGATAGATAGATAGAGAGCTAGATAGATGAATGGATAGATAAGTAAGTTGACAGATAGATAGTTAGGTAGGTAATTAGATAGATGGATATATACGAGGAAAGAGAAAGAGAGAGAGAAAGAGGTAAATGAAGATATATATATATATATATATATATATATATATATATATATATATATGTATATAGATAGATAGATAGATAGATAGATAGATAGATAGAGAGAGAGAGAGAGAGAGAGAGAGAAAGAGAGATAAATATAAATAAAAAGGTATAAAATGAGAAAAAGAGAAAGACATATAAAGAGAGAACGAGAAAGAGAAAAAAAGAGAAAGAAAAATAGAGACAGAGAAGAAAGAAAAGAGAGGCACAATGTCAAAAGGAAAGATATACAAAGGGAAAGAGAGGATGAAAAGAACAGAGCAGCTCAAAGGGTTAATGAATGTCCTAAATCACATCTGAATAGCGATGCATAAATTACGATTAAACCAAATGAAAGGATTCTTCTGCTATTAAGCCTAACCAATTTTTCATTCATCAGTCAAAGCTTGAATGGATATATTCGCAATCTACGGATCACTCACAAAAGAGAGGATATAAATGAAGAAGGAAATTGACAAGGAAAGATATATATATATATATATATATATATATATATATATATATATGGAGGGGCAGAGGGGGAGAGGTAGGGGGTGTGGGGTGTGGAAGGGAGGGAGGGAGGGAGGGAGGGAGGGAGGGAGGGAGGGTGGGAGGGTGGGAGGGAGAGTAGGGCATAGGGTGTGGAGGGGAATGGAGGGGGCAGGAGAGAGAAAGGGGAGGTTGTGGACCAATTATGCGATCGCGATAACTATAAAGGTAGGGGGAGAGAGGGGTAGGGTAATGAGAGAAGGGGGAAGAGGGAAGGAGAGAAGTAATGAGAAGAAGGAAGGAAGGGTAATGAGAGAAGGGGGAAGATGGAAGGAGAGAGGTAATGAGAAGAAGGAAGGAAGGGTAATGAAAGAAGGGGGAAGAGGGAAGAGAAGAGAGAGAAGAGAAGAAGGAAGGAAGGGTAATGAAAGAAGGGGGAAGAGGGAAGAGGGAAGGAGAGAGGGGGGAAAGAGGGAAGGAGAGAGGGGGGAAGGAGAGAAGGGGGAAGAGGGAAGGAGAGAGGGGGGAAGGAGAGAAGGGGGAAGAGGGAAGGAGAGAGGTAATGAGAAGAAGGAAGGAAGGGTAATGAAAGAAGGGGGAAGAGGGAAGAGGGAAGGAGAGAGGGGGGAAAGAGGGAAGGAGAGAAGGGGGAGGTGGGAAGAGGGAAGAGGAAAGGAGAGAGGGGGGAAGAGATAAGGAGAGAGGGGGGAAGGAGAGAAGGGGGAAGGGGGAAGAGGGAAGGAGAGAGGGGGGAAGAGGGAGTGAGAGAGGGGGGGGGTAGGGGGGGAATCATCTAACCCTAAGCGTAGATTCTTAATTACGTCTTACAATAGAGACAGAGAAAGGAAAAAGAAAATTGATATTTGAGAGAGGAAGGAGGAGAAAGGGTGAGGGAAGGAGAAGAAAAGGGAGGGAACGAGATGAGACAAAGGGAGGAGGAGAAAGAGAGAGGGAAGGGGAGGATTTAGAAATAGGGAAAGGGCAGAGATAATGGGAGGAAATGGGATAAGAAAGAGAGGGGCAAAGAGAGGAAAAAGAGAGATGGAAAAGGAGGAGAAGGAGGGAGGCAAAAGGAGAGGAAAAAGAGAGGGAGAAAGAGGGAAGGAAAGATAGGAGACAAAGAAGGAAAGGAAAAGGAAAGAAAAATAAGTGGCAGATGAAGAAGAAAAGAAGGGAAAGGGAGGGGAAAAGTATAAAGAAATAAGAATAAAATGAAGGAGAAAAAGAGAGGGGATGAAAAGAGAAATTAAAGGGATAGAGTAAAAAAGAAAAGAATGAGAGGAGAAAGTGATAGGAGAAAGGGGAAACAGAGAGAGAGAGAAAGAAAGAAAGAACGATAAAATATACAAAAAAGCTCACAGACAAGCACTCAAAAGCAAAAAAAAAAAAAAAAAAAAATTCAGAAACAAATAATAAGTAAACAAGTAGAAAGAAAAAGAGAGATAAAATACAAGAAAGAGAAAGAACAAAAGAATACAGCCAAGGATTATCGAAGCGAGCGTCTGTCTCGCTAAGTTATGATGGTTATTCTGTTCAAATCAGATAGGCTCCCGAACACATGCTGAGACCGGCGGGCGGGGAGAGAGAGAGAGGAGAGAGAGGGAGAGAGAGAGAGAGAGAGAGAGAGAGAGAGAGAGAGAGAGAGAGAGAGAGAGAGAGGGGGAGAGGGAGAGGGGGGGAGGGGGGGAGGGAGGGAGGGAGGAAGGGAGAGAGAGAGACATATAGGGGGGTGAGAAGGGAGAGGGATGGAGGGAGGGAGAGAGAGAGAACGAGAGAGAGAGAGAGAGAGAGAGAGAGAGAGAGAGAGAGAGAGAGAGAGAGAGAGAGAGAGAGAGAGAGAGAGAGAGAGAGAGAGAGAGAGAGAGAGAGAGAGAGAGAGAGAGAGAGAGAGGGAGGAAGGGAGAGAGGGAGGAAGGGAGAGAGGGAGGAAGGGAGAGAGGGAGGGAGGGAGGGAGGAAGGGAAAGAGGGAGAGAGAGGGAGGAGGAGGGAGGGAGGGAGGGAGGGAGAGAGGGAGAAAGAGAAAGAGAGAAAGACAGAAAAAGAGAGAGAATGTTGTTCCTTATAGCGGGGTTTGATGGTGGTTTTAAATGTCTGAGAGTTCTGACCATCATTTCAGAGAGTCAATATGAATTTTGACAATTCTGGTGGGGAAAGGGGGGGAGAGTATGAATATCATGTCCGACTTTTGACTCTTTCTCTCTCTCTCTCTCTCTCTCTCTCTCTCTCTCTCTCTCTCTCTCTCTCTCTCTCTCTCTCTCTCTCTCTCTCTCTCTCTTTCTCCCCTCCCTGCCCTTCTCCTTCTTCCCTTCCTCTCACCCCTTTCCCCTCCCCCTTCTACCCTCCCTCTCCCTCCTCTTCTCCTCCCTTTTCCCCCTCCCTCTCCTCTTCTCCCCCCATTCCCTTCTCCTCTCCTCCCTTTCCCTTCTCCCTCTTCTCTTCTCCCCCCATTCCCTTCTCCTCTTCTCCCCCTTTCCCTTCTCCCCTCCCTTCCCCTCTTCTAATATCTTTTTTTATCCTTTTCACTGTAATGTCTTTATTATCATCATTATCATTTACTTATCTGTTCATATACTTGTCATCCAATTATTATTTTTTTCCCTCTCTTTTCATCATGTATATTATATTTTATTTCTTCAAAGACGCGAGTGAAATCTAGTTTAAAGCATCAGTCACGTTATTCTGGCGAAGAGCTTTGATATATAAAATAAAATTCAATTCTTAGTGGATTTTTTATTTTTTTTTATTTTTTGATTGTGCATATCACTTTGTTGGAAAACTTCTTTCATCATAAAAATGAATGAAAACAAAAGAAAAAAAATATATATGTGGATTTACTATTATCATAATTATTTTCATTGTGCATATCATGTTATTGTAGAACGTTCTAATTGTTGTTCATTGTTGTTTCACATTTTTGTTGTTCTTTGATCATTAAAAAATGAAAACAAAAAGTCACCTGTGGATGAGATTCAATTAAACTTTTTTCTCGTAATGTCGATATGGCGTTTAGCGGAGAGAGAATAGGAAGGGAAGAAGAAGAAGATGATGAGAAGGAGGAGGAAGACTATGAGGAAAATGAGGAAGAAGAAGAAAAAGAAGATGAGGAAGAAAAACAAGATGAGAAATAAGATGAGGAAGAAGAAGATGAGGAAGATGAAGAAGAAGATAGGAGAAAAGAAAGATAGAGAGAGAGGGAGGAAGGAGGAGAAAAAAAGGAGAGGAGTGGAGAAGGGGATGAGATAACGATGAGGAAGGAGAGAGCAGGGGTGGACCGAGAGGGTAGAGCAAGAGTGGGGTGTCTGTCTGTCTGTCTCTCAGTCCCTCTCTCTCTCAGTCCCTCTATCTCTCAGTCCCTATGTCTCTCTGTCCCTCTGTCTTTCTGTCCTTCTGTCTCTCTATCCCTCTGTCCTCCTGTGTCTTTGTCTCTATATCCATTTTCTCACTCTCACTCTTTCTCTCGTCCCCCCCCTCCTTCTCCCCCCCCCCCCCCGCCCTTAACGATGCACAACGATGACCCAACAAACCATTAGGTCACGTGACCCTTCGCCTGTGATGCTGACTTTATTACAGAGGGGGAAGGGGGTCAGGGGGGGAGGGGGGAGGGGGGAAGGGGGGGATAAATAGAGTGAGTAAATGAGTGAGTGAGAGTGAGAGGGAGAGGGAGAGAGGGAGAGAGAGAGACAGAGAGGGGGAGAGAGAGAGAGAGAGAGAGAGAGAGAGAGAGAGAGAGAGAGAGAGAGAGAGAGAGAGAGAGAGAGAGAGAGAGAGAGAGAGGGAGAAAGAGAAGAAAGAGCCACAAAACAACGACAACGGATAAACAAAAACAAGTAGACAAAAGAAGAACAAAGAAGTAGAAGAAAAAAAAAGTAATCAACCATAACAAAAGAAACGGAAGATGGGGGGAGGGGAGAGGCAGGGATATGGAGGGGGGAGAGAGGGATATGGAGGGGGGAGAGAGGGATAGGAAGGGGGGGGGAGGGATGTGAAGGGGGAGAGGGAGGGATATGAAGGGGGATAGGGAGGGATATGAAGGGAGGGAGGGAGGGATAAGAAGGGGGAGATAGAGATAAAAAGATAGTTATAGAGATATGGAAGAGGGAGAGAAACAGAAGAGGGGAGTGATATGGAGAGGGGAATGATATTCTGTGGGTATATGGGGGGGGGAGGGTTGAGGAGGTAGAGGGATACAGAAGAGAGAGGAGTAGGGGGGGGAGGGGGAGGGGGGAAGAGGCTTAAGGCACACGACAAAGAATAACACAATTACTCAGAAACCAACAATGAGGGGGGGGGAAGGGAGGTAGAGAAAGGTAAAGAGAGGGAGGGGGAGATAAGGGCGGAAGATGAGGGGGAAGGGGAGGAGAGGGGGAGAAGGGGAAAGGGAAGATAGAAGCGTGGAACCAGGGTGGTGGGAAGGGGGAATGGGAGAGGAGGTGGAGGAGGAAGAGGAGGGAGAAAGAGTGAAAATGGAAGAGAGAAAATGGGAGAATGAGGTGGATCAGGGGGGGGGGAGGTAGAAGAAAAGTTGGAGGAGGAGGAAATGGAGGTGGAGGAGGTAGAGAAGGGGAGATGCTTAAGAGGGGAAAGAGGGAGAAGAGAAAAGGGAGAGGAGGGAAACGGGGGGAGAAAGGAGAGAAAGAGGGTAAGGCAGGAAGGGAAAGAGGAAGCAAGGACAGACAAGGGACGAGGAGAAGAAGGGAAAAGGGGAGACGGAGAGAGAAAGAGGGGGGGAGAAAGGGGAGAGGAAGAGGAAGAGAGGGAGGGGAGAGGGAAGAGGGGGAAGGGGGGAAGGGAAGGGAGAGGGAAGAGGGAGGAGAGGGAAGAGGGGAGGGGGAGAGGGAGAGAGGGAAGGGAGAGGGAAGGGAGAGGGAGAGGGAGAGGGAGAGGGAGGGGGAGAAAGAGAGAGGGGAGGGGAGAGGGGAAGAGGAAGAGGGGGAAGGGGAGGGGGAGAGGGGGGAGGGAAGAGGGAAGAGGGAAGAGGGGAGAGGGAAGAGGGGAGAGGGAAGAGGGGAGAGGGGGGGAGGGCGCCCCCGAGGCCCACCAGCGCAGTGATCTCGACATAATCACTTTCGTACCGGATGTAGTGGGTCGTTCATTTTATTTTCTTTCTTTTCTTTTTGCCAAATTCATTCCCGACGTTTTCTTTCTTTCTCTCTCTCTCTCTCTCTCTCTCTCTCTCTCTCTCTCTCTCTCTCGCTCTCTCTCTCTCGCTCTCTCTCTCATTCGTTTGTCATATTTTCTTTTATTATTTGTTTTGCCTTTTCCT
>BOPN01004519.1:20000-22500 GCA_017312705.2 Penaeus japonicus
AAGGAAGAGGAAAGGAAGAAGGAAAAGGGATAGGGGAAGGGAGAAGGGAAGGGGAAGGGGAAGGGGAAAGGGAAGGGGGAAGGGGGAAGGGGAAGGGGGAAGGGGGAAGAGGGAAGGGAAGAGGAATGGGAAAGGGAAGAAGGAAAAGAGGAAGGGGAAAGGGATAGGGGAAGGGGAAGGGGAAGGGGAAGGGATAGGGGAAGGGGAAGGGATAGGGGAAGGGATAGGAGATGGGGAAGAGGAAAGGAAAGAGAAGGAAAAGGAAGAAGAAGGAAAAGGATAGGGGAAGGGAGAAGGGGGAAGGGGAAGAGGGGAAGAGGGGAAGAGGGGAAGGGGAAGGGGAAGGGGAAGGGGAAGGGGAAGGGGAAGGGGGAAGGGGGAAGGGAAGAGGAATGGGAAGGGGAAGAGGAAAAGGAAGAGGGAAGGAAAGGGATAGGGAAGGGAAGAAGGGGAAGTATTAGGGAAGGGGAAGGGGAAGGGGAAGGGGAAGGGATAGGGGGAAGGGGATAGGAGATGAGAGAGGAAAGGGAAGGGGGAAGAGGAAAAGGAAGAAAGAAGGGAAAAGAAAGGGATGGGGAAGGAAGGGAAGTGATAGAGGGAAGGGGAAGGGGGAAGGGGAAGGGGAAGGGAAAGAGGGAGAGGAAGAGGAAGGGAAGGGAAGGGGGAAGGGGAAGAGGAATGGGAAAGGGAAGAGGAAAAGGAAGAGGAAGGGAAAGGGATAGGGGAAGGGGAAGGGGAAGGGGAAGGGGGAAGTGATAGGGGAAGGGGAAGGGGAAGGGGAAGGGGAAGGGGAAGGGATAGGGGATGGGGAAGAGGAAAGGGAAAGGGAAGAGGAAAAGGAAGAAGAAGGAAAAGGGATAGGGGAAGGGGAAGGGGAAGGGATAGGGGAAGGGGAAGGGGAAGGGATAGGGGAAGGGGAAGGGGAAAGGGAAGGGATAGGGGATGGGGAAGGGAAAAGGAAGAGGAAGAGGAAGGGGAAGGGGGGGGGTGGGGTGGGTGCGAGGGAAGAAATGAGGAAGAGGAGAAAAATAAGGAAGGACAATGAGGAAGAAGAGGAGGAGGGGGAGGAAGAGAAAAAATGAGGAGGAGGAAGAAGAGAAAAATGAAGAGGAGGAGGATAAACATGAGGACGAGGAGGAAGAGGACGAGGATAAAGAGGAAGGGGGTGAGGATAATGAAGTAGGGTAGGAAGAGAAAAAGGAAGAAAAGGAGGATAATGAGGAAGGAGGGAAGAAGAAAATGAAGACGAGGAAAAGAAGAAAAACGGAGAGAGGAAATGAGAGGGACAGAGAAGAAAAACGAAGAGGACGTGAAGGAAAAGGGATGAAGAGGAAGAGACGAAAAGCAAAGGAAGGAGATGAAGAGAAACGAAGAGAAGGAGACAAGGAAGGAAGGAAGAAAGAAAGAAAGAAAGAAAAGAGAGAAAGAAAGAAAAATGAAGCGAGGAGAAAGAAATGAAAAAGAGAGACAAAAAGAAAAAAAAGAAAGAAAGAGAAAAAGAAAGAAAATAAAATAAAAGAAAAAAAGAAAACGAGAGAGAGAGAAAAGAGAAAGAGAGACGGGGAAAGGAGTCAGTGAAGTGGAGAAAGCGAAGGGAAGTGCCTGGGAAGAAGAGAAAAGTGGAGAGAAGAGGAGGGAAGCGGAAAAGAAGCAGAGAAAAGCAGAGAGAAGCAGAAAGAAACAGAGAGAATCGGAGAGAATCAGAGAGAAGCAGAGAGAATCAGAAAGAAACAGAGAGAATCGAAGAGAAGAATCGGAGAGAATCAGAAAGAAACAGAGAGAATCGGAGAGAATCGAAGAGAAGCGGTTAATACACGGCCCAAGAGAGGCCTCTTCCGGGCCCACATTTCGGCCCAACCGAAGCCGAGATAAATTTGTAATTTCACAAATCACGACACAATCCCGGCATACGGGTGGGTGGGACTTCCGGTCAGCTGACCCGCGGGGGCTCCCTGCGGTGACCTGACCGCATGCGGGAGTCCTCGCGGGCAGTTAATGATCATTCTCCCCTTATCTCGACAGATGTGACCACGTGACTGTGGGCCGTGACGTCATAATGGCCTTGGAGTTTTCTCTCTCTTTCTCTCTTTCTCTTTCTCTTTTTCTCTTATAACTTTATAGCATAACATATAAAAATATATATATGAAAAATATATACATACTATATATCTCTCTCATCTCTCCCCCTCTCTCTCTCTCTCTCTCTCTCTCTCCGTGTCTGTGTCTCTGCCCCTGTATCTATCTGTCTCATCTTCCAATCGTCTCATACTCACACAAAAACAAGCGATAACAAAAGAAATAAACAAAGACACAACCTACAATCACAAGACGCGAAGAAGAAAAACAAATAAAAACGCAAAGCGGAGAGAAAGAAAAATAAGAAAATAAATGTTCTTGTTTCCCGAAGACGACAACACGGCCATTGACGCCTCTTTTAGGAGAAAGGTTACGGGAAGAAGCAAAAAGAGGGAGGAAAGGAGGGAGGGAGAGAGAGAGGAAG
>BOPN01004519.1:32500-35000 GCA_017312705.2 Penaeus japonicus
GAGGGTAGAGGGTAGATGGTGGAAGGTGGAAGGTGGAGAGTGAAGAGCGGAAGGTAGAGGGTAGAGGGCGGATAGTGGAAGGTGAAGAGTGGAGAGTGGAAGGCAGAGAGTGGAGAGCGGAGGACAGAAAAAAAAACCCAGAAAGATGAGAGTCTAATCAGAGAGATCCTTACAATCACTGTTATAAAGAAGTGGGATTGGGTCTGAGTTGTTTCGATTGTGTCGAAGTGGATCTGTTGTATTATCTTCTTGTATCACGAATCTCTGAGTGCCGATTCTAGTCCGGTCCCGATTCTCTCGCTCACAACAGGAACTCCGGTTATTGAAGAACAGGATTCTGAACCGCGCGTAATTCTCATCAACCTCTCAATAGCGTAAGCACTGAGGTGTTAGAAAAAACGAAGCTCAAACAAGCAAACAAACAAACAGACAGACAGACAAAATCCACACTCCCACAAACATGACATAAACGTTTTAGAGAGAGAGAGTGAGGGGGGGGGTAGGGGAGGGGAGGGAGGGAGGGAGGGAGGGAGAAAGAGAGAGAGAGAGAGAGAGAGAGAGAGAGAGAGAGAGAGAGAGAGAGAGAGAGAGAGAGAGAGAGAGAGAAGTGAGAGAGAGAGACAAACCGACAGAGAAAGAGAGACAGAGAGAGAAAAAAAAAGTCAGTGCCACAGAGAGAAATAAATAAATAAATAAATAATAAAAAAAAAACAGACAGAAACACACACAGAAACAGACAGACACAAACGAAAGCCAGCCAGCCAAGCAGAAACCACCCCCACGCCCGCACGCCCGCCAATCAAGCACACCGCCAACCACGAAGCGCAAGGGATGGATCACCGCAAGCAAAGCAAGCTGCAAGCAACGGCCGGCCGCGATGCTCTGGCGATGCAATGGGCAGTTGCTTGCTTGCAACCGAGACCCCGGCGGACGGACTCGGATCACAGGTCGCGGATCAGCCAACAGGTCCCCATGAAATCTGCATTCATGACTTGAACCCCGTGGCTGGGAGTGTCATGCAGAGATCATGCAGGGTCTTGAGGTGGGATTCTGGATCTTCGCGAGATTTTTTTTTTTTTTTTTTTTTTTTTTTGGGGGGGGGTTTTTGGGGATTTTTTTTTTTTTTTTTTTTTGGGGGGGGTATTCGAGAATTTTTTTTTTTTTTTTTTTTGGGGGGGGGGTATTCGAGAATTTTTTTTTTTTTTTTTTTTGGGGGGGGTTTTCGTGAATTTTTTTTTTTTTTTTGGGGGGGGGTATTCGAGAATTCTTTTTTTTTTTTGGGGGTATTCGAGAATTTTTTTTTTTTGGGGGGGGTGTTCGAGATTTTTTTTTTCCTACGGGGAAATACCCTTTTTTAACGTTGAATAATGTTTTTAGTTGTTTATTGTTGGGTAACATTTGTGTTGGAGAAATACGATGATGTAATGGGTTGCCTTGGGTGTGGGAGGAGGAGGGGGGGGGGGTGCGAGAGGGAGATGGGAGAGAGGGAGGGAAAGGAGAGGGGAAGAGAGGGAGAGAAGGGGAGAGGGGGGCAAAAGAGAAAGAGGGAGGAGGAGGTAGAGAGGGAGAAAGATGAGAAAGAGGGAATGAAGAGAGACAGAGAGGGAGAGAGGGAAGGAAGAGAGATAAGAGGGAGAGAGGGAGTGGCAGGAGAAAGAAGAGAAAGAGGGAAGGGAGAAAGATGGAAGGGAGAGAGACGGAGAAAGGGAGAGAAGGAGAGAGAGATACAACAGAGAAAGAAGAAAAAGGGAGGAAAAGAGGGAAAATGAGAGGGTGCAGAATAGAGAGAGAGAGAGAGAGAGAGAGAGAGAGAGAGAGAGAGAGAGAGAGAGAGAGAGAGAGAGAGAGAGAGAGAGAGAAAGAGAGAGAGAGCGTAAGAACGAAATAAAGAAAGAAAGAGGGAGCAATAAAAAAAGAAAGAAGAGATAAAAAATAAAGAAAGAAAGAATGGGAAAAAAGAAAGAAAAGAAAAAAGAAAGAAAAAAAAAGAAAGAGAAAAGAGAACTAAAAACTACACATCAAGTCAGCGTGAGGAAGGGACTCGACCGAATTTCCTCCACCCAATTCCTTAACAGGAAAATTGGCCACCTCGAGATGCGTCACAAGGAAACTTCCCCAAAGTGTGACTGAGGAAAAAAGGGGAAAAAACTCTAGGGGAAAAAAGAAAGATTTAACATACTTTTTTATTTTTTTCCTATTTTGCTCTATTTTTTGCTTTCCTATGTTTTTTTTTCCCATTTCCCCTCTTCTTCTTCTTCTTCTTCTTCTTCTTCTTTTTTCTTTCCACTTGATGCAAACTTTTACCGAGACGCCGAACTTTTATAGCATTAACGATTGTGTGAAGTATAACAGGAGTAATCAGAGTTGGAAATGAGGAGGGAGGGAGGGAGGGAGGGAGGGAAGGAGAGGAGGGAGAGGAGGGAGGGGAGGGAGGGAAGGAGGGGAGGGAGGGGCTGAGAAGAGGGAAGGGAGTGGAGGGGGAGGGGAGAGAGAGAGGAAG
>BOPN01004519.1:42500-52500 GCA_017312705.2 Penaeus japonicus
ATTATTATTATTATTAATATTATTATTATTATTATTATTATTATTATTATTATTATTATTATTATTATTATTATTATTTTTATTATTATTATTATTATTTTTATTATTGTTTTTATTATTACGTTACATATATTATTATTAATATTATTATTATTATTATTATTATTATTATTATTATTATTATTATTATTATTATTATTATTATTATATTAATAATAATAATAATTATTATTATTATTATTCCATCTATTATTACATATACATATATATTATTGAGTGAGAGAGAGAGAGAGAGAGAGAGAGAGAGAGAGAGAGAGAGAGAGAGAGAGAGAGTCAGTCAGAGAGAGAGAAGAGAAATATAGAGGAAGAGAAATATAGGGAAAGAGGAAAAAAGAAATACAGAAAAGAAAGAGAAAAACGGAGAGAGACAGAAAGAGAAGGAGAGACACAGGGAGACACAGGCAAAAAAAACAAAAACATGCACACCATTCTCATAACCCCTCCCTCCGAAATCCACACCATATCCATCTCCATCACCACAACTGCTCATCACAATCCACATCATTATCCTCCTTACACCATCATCATCATCATCATCGGCAAAAGCCTTTGGAATCTCTCAATTGGACCCCTTGGCAGCTTTAACACTTTCATTAATCTCCTCAAAATATATATATATTTTTTCTATTTAATAAAAAAGGGGGGGAGGCGCCATTAGCATCAATCATAATTAATGTCAAAATCGACCAAGTTTATACGGTAATTACCCTCATCATAATTCCTATGCTTAATAATCTATTAATTTACCCCCCCCCCCCATGATGATTAATTTCGTCTGATTCTGTTTTCATTTCTACTTTTTTTTTATCAAAATTATTCTTCTTCCTTCATTCTTCATATTTTTTTTCATCGCGCATGAATAATTAAATTGATATATAATAGAGATGAAGCCATATCAAACTTTCATTTAGAAAAAAATAAAGAAAAAATAAATAAATAAAAATCTATATCTCTCTATACATTTTTAACATCCATTACAGAGTTGTTTTTCGTCATAACCCTTTGGAAAAGATTAAATATTATTCACAAAATTTAATGCAATGATAATTACTCTTCAGTAGAACCACATAAATCAACTTTCTAATATCTTTTAACAACATATTTTGATAAGACCGACATTCAAAAAAAAAAAAAAAAAAAAAAAAAAAAAATATTCTTTTTCAGCGATCTGAAATTTATATTTACTGACTGATATTTACTTTTTTTTTCAACTGTCTGGAAAAAAAAAAATAAAAAAAATAAACAGATAAAGGTATCTGCAATGTTCAAGAATGTTGCATTACTCAATTGCAAGAGATTTCCCGATCGCTTTATACTTTTTTATCACATTATGCAAAGCGGATCGGGTCTGAAATTGACTCACTCACACATCACTCACATTGGAGGAGGGGGGAGGGGGGAAGGGAAGGAGGGGAATAGTTTGCAGAGACTTCGTGAGGAAATGAACTGTTGGGAGGTGATAGAGAGAGGAAAAGAGGTGAAAGAGATATGAGGGGAGAGGGGAGCAACGGATAGTCTTTGAGGAGGGGGGGGGAGGGGGGAGGGGAGGGAGGGGGGAGGGTGGGAGAAGGGGGAGGGAGGATGGGGGAAATGGGAGGGGGAGGAGGAGGAGGGGGAAAGGGGAGGGAGGGAAGGGGAGGTGAGGGAGAAGATGATGGAGAAAGGGGACGGGGGGAGGAGGAGGGTGAGGGTGAAGGGGGAAATGGATAGGGAGAATGAAAGGGGAGGCAAGGTGAGAGAAAGAGAGAGAGAGAGAGAGAGAGAGAGAGAGAGAGAGAGAGAGAGAGAGAGAGAGAGAGAGAGAGAGAGAGAGAGAGAGAGAGAGAGAGATAAAAGTAGATAGATAGATAGACAAGCAGAGAGTTAGATAGATAAATAAATAAACAGACAGATAGATAATGCAATCAAGAACAAACCCGAAACTTCACACTTCTGAAACTTCGCCGTTAAGAGTAGCTGCATAAATAAATCACCTGTTCATTTGAGTTTATGAATTTCCTTCGAAAGACCAAACTATGAATTGCATTGATCCTGTTTTTTTCTTTCTTTCTTTCTTTTTTTCTTTCTTTTTTTCTCTCCCTCTTTCTCTTCCTCTTTCTCTCCCTCTCTCTCTCACTCTCTTTCTTTCCCTCTTATATCTCTCAGCTTCCCTCTCCCTCTAACCTCTCCCTCTCCCATCTCCCTCTCATTCATCCCTCCAACTCATCCTCACCCCTTCCCCTCCCTCTCACCCCCCTCCCCCTCTCCCTCCTCTCATTCCTCACCTCACCCCCCTCACCCTCCCCTCTCCCTCCCCCTCCCCTCATCCCTCCCACTCATCCCTCCCCTCTCCCCTTCACCCTCTCCCCCTCACCCCCTCCAACTCACCCTCACCCCCCCCCCTTCCCTCCACAAACACCAGTAATCGAGCAGGTAATTTCCGGTCTATACATAAACCATGAAAATGTGAAATAAAACAAAAAATAAGCCTCCCAGGTTGTTGATGGTAATGGTGGTGATGTTGATGGTGATGATGGTGGTGGTAGCGATGATGCTGCTGATGGTGGTGGTGGTGATGGTGATAATGATGATGGTGGTGGTGGTGGTGATGATGGTGGTTATTATGATGATGATGATGATGATGGTGGTGGTGGTGGTGGTGGTGGTGATGACGGTGATGATGATGATGTAATAGTAATAGCAGTAGTTAAAAGATAAAGTAAAAGTAGTAGTAGTAGCAGTAGTAATAGTAGTAGTAATAGCAGTAGTTGTCGTAGCAGAAGTAGTAAAAGCAGAAGCAGAATTAGCAATAGTAGCAATCGCAGTCATTCACAGTCGTAGTCGCAGATAGTCTTAGAAAGTCGCAGAAAAGTCTCAGATAGTCTCAGAAAGTCTCAGAAAGTCTCAGATAGTCTTAGAAAGTCGCAGATAAATGCAAAAAGTCGCAGAAAGTCTCAGATAGTCGTAGAAAGTCGCAGAAAGTCGCAGATAGTCTCAGAAAGTCTCAGAAAGCCGCAGAAAGTCTCAGATAGTCACAGATAGTCGCAGAAAGTCGCAGATAGTCTTAAAAAGTCTTAGAAAGTCTCAGAAAGTCCCAGAAAGTCGCAGATAGTCGCCGTCGCCTTTGCGGTCTTCATGAGCCCCGACGAGACCACCCGAAGAAGACCATCCGCTTACATCTTCCTCCCTGGGTGAAGATGAACCATCACCCGCCGCTCTCGCTGCTTCGCTCTCGTCCCCCGAGACCCACTAACTCATCAAGCCCGCCCGCGGACTACTTCCCTCGGGGGGGGAAGGCAGCTCAGAGAGGAAAAAGGGAAAAGATAAAGAAAAGAGAAAAAATAAAAAGAAGAAGAAAAGGAGAAGAAAAAGAAAAAAAAAGAATAAAAAAGAAAAAAGAAGAAGAAACGTAAAAAAAGAAGAAGAACAAGAATAGATACTGTAGGAGCAAGAGAAGGTAAACAAAGAGGGAGCAGGAAAATACTCGAACAAGCAAGAGTAACAGTAAGAGTAATAAAATACCAATAATATTACGAGAACCCCTCACCGCCTCGACCAGGAACTCAAAAAACAAAAACAAAAAAAAACGTAATCACAACACACACAAAGCACCAACCAACAAAAACAAACATACACACAAACACAAATCATAAACAAGCCCCAACCCTCGCAGAATCGAGAGGGACCCCCCCCCCCCCTCCCGATGACCCCCCCCACCCCCCTTTATCAATAACAAGCAAGAGTGTCCGCACTCAAATCAGGTCTATGAAACACCATCCACTTGCCTTGCACTCGAAGGTCGAATGCAACACACACACATGTTGCAAATACCTTTCCTTAATTGATTTGCCATAAGCGGGGCACCCTTCCCTTCGCTCTGTGCTCTGTCGCTCTCTCTCTCTCTCTCTCTCTCTCTCTCTCTCTCTCTCTCTCTCTCTCTCTCTCTCTCTCTCTCTCTCTCTCTCTCTCTCTCTCTCTCTCTCTCTTACTTACTTGGACTCTCTTGTTCTTTCTTTCGCTCATTTCTCTTTCTTCTTTCTTACTCTTTCTTTCTTTCAAAGATAGAGATAGAGATAGAGATAGAGATAGAGATAGAGATAGAGATAGAGATAGAGATAGAGATAGAGATAGAGATAGAGATAGAGATAGAGATAGAGATAGAGATAGAGATAGAGATAGAGATAGAGATAGAGATAGAGATAGAGATAGAGATAGAGATAGAGATAGAGATAGAGATAGAGATAGAGATAGAGATAGAGATAGAGATAGAGATAGAGATAGAGATAGAGATAGAGATAGAGATAGAGATAGAGATAGAGATAGAGATAGAGATAGAGATAGAGATAGAGATAGAGATAGAGATAGAGATAGAGATAGAGATAGAGATAGAGATAGAGATAGAGATAGAGATAGAGATAGAGATAGAGATAGAGATAGAGATAGAGATAGAGATAGAGATAGAGATAGAGATAGAGATAGAGATAGAGATAGAGATAGAGATAGAGATAGAGATAGAGATAGAGATAGAGATAGAGATAGAGATAGAGATAGAGATAGAGAGACTGCTTGTCTGTCTGTCTGTCTGCCCGCCTATCGCCCTGCATATCTGCTTGCCTGTCTGCTTGTCCGAGTAAACGTCACCCTGCCTGCTGCTCTATCAGTCTGTTTATTAATCTGCGTGTCACCCATCCTGCTTGTATTTATACCTGCTTGACTAAGTGAATGTCACTCACCCTGCTCGCCTGCCTGCCAACCAGCCAGCCTGCGTGCTTGCCTGCGTGCTTGCCTGCCTCCACACCAATCTACATATCTTCCTCCATTACTCTCTGCGCTTCCCCACAGCTCATTAATAACAATAATGAGCAATTAACGACCAACGGATGTCAATTTCAGCGCCAAACAGAAATCGATGAAAAGAAAAAGAAAGAAAGAAAAAAAAAATATGGAGGCGAGGGTCCGTAGATTTTCACTCGCTCACATATCTTCTTCCTTCCTTACTAATTACTGGTTTATTGGTCTCTTCTTCTTCTTCTTCCCTCTTTTTTGTTACTTCTAATTTATTGTTATTTTTTTTTCTTATTCTTGTTATTGTTCTTCTGTTCCCTAATTTTTAATAATCATTCTTATTTTTTTATCCTTTTTCAGGATTGTCCATTTTTATTACCTTGCTTGTGAATGTCAATCATAATTATGATTACGTTATTAATGAACACATTAATTATGGTTATTTCAGTTATCATCGTTATTTTTTTTCTTTTTCTCTGTCCATTTATTTCCATTTGTTGTGTCCTCTTTTCCTTCCTGCCTTCCTATCTCTTTCTCACTCCATCCTTTCTGCTTCTTTTCTTTCTCTCCCTCCTTCCTTCGTTCTCCTTTCCTTCCTCTTCATCTCTTCCCGTTCCTCCTTCCCTCTTTCTATTCCTCCTCCTCTTCCTCTCCTCTTTCTGTTCCTCCTCCTCTTCCTCCCCTCTTTCTGTTCCTCCTCCTCCTCCTCTTCCTCCCTCCTTTTCTATTCCTCCTACTCCTCCCCCTCCTTACCATTACATTCTTCAATTTTCTTTCTCTTCCTACCTTTCTCCTCGCTACAAAAAAAAAAAAAAACGCAATATATTCAAGCTTTATTAGAAGTGTCTGACGTATTGTTTTTTTTCTGTCGCTATGTTGAACGTGGGATTGTTTTCGCCAATGCATTTTCCTCCTCCTCCTCTATCTCTTCCTCTTCCTTGTCTTTCGTCTCCTTCTCTTTCTCTTTCTTCATTTTTTTTTTCTTATCCTTCTCCTTCTCTTTTTTCCTTCTTTTTTTGTTTTTCTTCTTCTCCTTCTCCTTCTTTTTTCTTTTTCTCCTTCTTCTTTTTCTTCTTCTCCTTTTTCTTTCTATTTCTCTCCTTCTTCTTTTTCTTTCTATTTTTCTTTCTTTTTCTTCTTCTTCTTTTTCTTCTTCTCCTTTTTCTTTCTATTTCTCTCCTTCTTCTTTTTCTTTCTATTTTTCTTTCTTTTTCTTCTTCTCCTTTTTCTTTCTATTTCTCTCCTTCTTCTTTTTCTTTCTATTTTTCTTTCTTTTTCTTCTTCTTCTTCCTCCTCTTCTACTTCTCTTTCTCCGCCTCAACATCTCCCCTCCCTACCTTCTCTACTACCCCCCCCCCTACTCTACCCCACTCCTCAGTATCACTCAACCCCCCCTCACCCCCTAAATCCTCCCCCTCCCCCTCCCCCTTCACCCCAACTCCTCTACCTCCCCCTTCACCCCCTACGCCTTCCCCCTCTTCCCCAACCCCTACCCCCCTAAGAGCCAATCAGAGACCCCCCTTCCCCCCTACCCCCTCAAGAACCAATCAGAACCCCCCCCCCTCCCCCCCCCCCGTTAAGTGACACGCCGAGACCTACGCCTACCGCTCCTTCTCCTTCTCCTCCTAGGCCTATGACTTAACAAATGATGGCGCGCGAGTTCCGAGGTGGAAATTTCGGCCTTAGTTTGGCACGGGAGGCTGTGGAATGGGGGGCGGGGAGGGGGAGGGGGGGTTAGGGGAGGTGTAGAGGGAGGAGAGGACGGGGGAGGGGGAGTAGAGGGGGGGTTGGGGAGGTGTCGAGGGAGGGGAGGACGGGGGAGGGGGAGGGAGGTAAGGACGGGGGAGGGGGGGTTGGGAGATGTGTAGAGGGAGGGAAGGGGGGTTAAGCGAGCTGTAGAGAGAGGGGAGGGGGTTAGGGGAGGTGTAGAGGGAGGGGGTGGTGGGGAGGGGAGAGGGAGGGTAAGGAGGGGAGAAGAGTAGAGGAGAGAGAGAGGGGGGGGGGGGTGAAAGGAGGATAAGGGGGAAGGTTTGGGGAAAGATGATGAGGAGGAAGAAGAAGAAGGAAAAAAAAGACGAAGAGGAAGGAAGAGGGAAAAAGAGAAGGCAAGGATGAGAACAGAGTTAAAGATGGGGAGAAGGAGGGGGAGGTGATAACGAGGAGAGAGGAAGAGGGAGGGGAAGGGAAATATAAGATGTCAGAGGAGAGGGATGAGGAAAGGGAGGGGGCGGGGTAGGGGAGAGGAGATAAGGGGAGGGGGGGAGAAGGAAATGGGTGTATGGGGTGCAAATTGAAGGGAAATTAAGAGGGAAAAAGAGGGAGGAAGGGGGGAGGGGGAAGAGAAAGTTAGAAGAACAGGAAATAAGAAGAAAAAGTAGTTTGGTTTGACAAGGAACTTGGTGAGTATGTAAGTAGGTATGTAGGTAGGTAAGTAGGTAAGTCAGTAAGTAGGCAGATAGGAGGTATGTAAGTAGGTAGGTAGGCATGTATGTATGTATGTAGGTAGGTAGGTATGCACGTAAGTAGATATATAGATAGGTTAGATAGGTAGGTAAGTAAGGAAGGTATGAAGGAAGAAAGGGAGGGAGGGAAGGAGGGAGGGAGGGAGGGAGGGAGGGAGAGGATGGAGAGAGGGAGAGAGAGAGAGAGAGGCAGAGAAACAGAAAATGAGAAAGAAAGAGAGAGAGAGAGAGAGAGAGAATATATGAATAAATGAACAACAACAAAAGAAAAGCATCAAACAGAGAGCACAAATGCAAGATAACAACAACAAACAAAAAAACAAACAAACACATACACACACAGAAGGAGACAGTTCTTCGATTGAAAATAAATCAGCATTAATGAGACATTTTCTGGCCCACGGAAATAAAGGGGAGAAAATGGGAGAATGGGCTGGACGGAAGGAGGGGGCGAAGAGAGGGGGGGAGGGGGCAAAGAAAGGAGGGTGAGGGGGAAGGAAAAGAGGGGATGAGAGGGGAAGACAGGGGAAAACGAAGAAGTATTTGGGAGAAAAAAGAAAAGAGGAGGAGAAGGAGAGTAGAGGGAAGTGAAGGTAGAGGAGGGGAGGAGAGGAGAGGAGTGGAGAGGGGGAGAAGGAGGGGAGGGGAGGGAGAGAAGAAGGTAAAGTGAAAGAAGAAACAGAAGAAAAGAGGTAGAAGAAGACAAAGAGGAGGAAATTAAGAACGTGGAAAAAAAACACATACACGAAAAGAAACGAAACAAAAAAGAACAAAACGAAAAAAAAAAAAAAAAAAAAAAAATCAAACATTCGGTAGTAAGGGTAGAGGAGGTAGGGGTAAGGGGGAGGCACAAACCTACGAACCCACGAACCGACAGACCGACAGACCGACAGAGCGAGCGAGCGAGCGAGCAAGGGAGCGAGCGTGGCCTGTCTCCTGCACAAACTCGTTTTCCGGCACAGCGAGGATATACAATAGAACGTTGAACCGGCAGAACAACAGAGCAACAGAGCAACAGAGCAACAGAGCAACAGGAACGGGGCTTGGGAGGGACCCACTCAGAGCCGCTCAGAGCCAATTCCGAGCCGCAGTATAGGCCTCCTTTCAGTCGAACGCTTGTGTTTTTTTGTTTTGTTATTCTTTGTTTTTGTTATTGTTTGGCTGTTTAGTATAGGCCTCCTTTCCGTCGACTGTTTTTTTTTTTTTTTTTTTTATTACTGATGTTTGTTGTTTTTGTTATTGTTTGGTGGTTTAGTAGGCCTCGGAGCTTCCTTTCAATCGACTGCTTGTGTTTTTGTTGTTGTTGTTATTGTTTTTTGTTATTGTTTGGTGGTTTAGATTTTTGTTATTGTTATTCTTTGTTTTTGTTATTGTTTGGCGGTTTAGTACAGGCCTCGGAGCTCAATTTCAGACGATTGTTTGTGGGTTATTGTTGTTTCTCTGTTGTTGTTGTTTGGTGGCTTAATATTTCGCTTCCTTTCGCTCTTCCTTTCCTTCGTTTTTCTGTTGTTTATTGTGTTTGCTGTTGTTGTTTGGTGGCTCAGTATAGGCCTCAGCTCTTTCTTTCAGTAGATATTTTTGTATTTGTGTATTGTTGTTGTTTTTGTTCTTGTTTAGAAGCCCAGTATAGGCCTACACTCTTCCTGGGTTACCGACGAGTCTATTTTTGTTTCGATTTTTTTTCGTTGTTGTTATTGTTGTTCAGAGACTCAGCTTAGGCCTCTTCACTTCCTGGGATACCGATAGGCCTATCTACCTGTTTTTATTCTTGGTGTTCACTTCTTTTTTCTTTCTACAATTTCAAATCTATTTCAACCTCATTCTCCTTTCGGTAATTAACCTCACCTGTTCCACCTTGAAGGAAGTCATGTTTTTCTTTTTCTTTTTCTTTCAAATTTACCTTTTTTTGTCTTTTTTTATTTCCTAACCTTTTATTTTTATTTCTATTTTAAGAATTTCAACCTCATTCTCTTTCTTTTCAAGGTTTTTCCTCGTTTCCTCTTTGTCAACCTCACAAGATTTTTTTTCTTTCTTTTTTCTTTATTTCTTCCTCTTCTATTTCTATTTCTATTTTTCTTCTTCTTCTTCTTCTTCTTCTTCTTCTTCTTCTTCTTCTTCTTCTTCTTCTTCTTCTTCTTCTTCTTCTTCTTCTTCTTCTTCTTCTTCTCCTCCTCCTCCTCCTCCTCCTCCTCCTCCTCCTATCTAAATATGAGCACACCTCTTCATTTCAACCTCATATTTTTATTGCAGTTTTAACCTCACTTCTCCCTTCCAACATCTCTGTTCTTTACCTAAACCTCTACGCTCGCCTCCTCAACCTCAACCTCACGTTTACTTTTAAATTCAGTGATCTAACCTCACACGTGGCTTCCATAATGAATATTTACCTTGCCTACTTTATTTCAACCCCACACGGAAGTTTTAACCTCACTTTATTTACTGTCAACCTCACTCGAAATATAGTTAACATCTAATCTCACCTCATCCTGTCGAACCTCACTCTTTCAACCTCACTTAAGGTATCTATAACCGAAAGTTTTATCCTCACTTTTAACCTCAATTCTTAGCCTCACTTTCCTTTCAACCTCACACACTATTTTCGATCAAAAGTTACAACCTCACGTCACTTTCAAACTCCCTTTTACTATTCAAACGCCAACCTCATGTCACTTTTAACCTCACTTTTATATCTCAAACGCCAACCTCAAATCACT
>BOPN01004519.1:60000-65000 GCA_017312705.2 Penaeus japonicus
GGGGGAAAGTAAATTTTCTGCTGTATATTCCATGCCAATAAATAGTGACAGGAATTGTTTTTCTTTTCTTTTTTCTGTTTTTGTTGTTTCGCTTCTCGGTCAGTCATGCCAGTCAAGTCACTTTGGCGACTTGACAACCTGTCTGTCAACTCGATGTCAGTTGGGTCCTCACTCACTCTCTCTCTCTCTCTCTCTCTCTCTCTCTCTCTCTCTCTCTCTCTCTCTCTCTCTCTCTCTCTCTCTCTCTTTCTCTCTCTCCCTCTCCCACACTCTCTCCCTCTATCATTCTCTCCCTCCCTCTGTCTTTCCTTCGTTTTATCGTAAATACAATCATACTTGTAATTTTTCTCTTTCTCTCTCTCTTTCCCTTTCTCTTTCTCTCTCTCCTTCCCTTTCTCTTTCTCTCTCTCCTTCCCTTTCTCTTTCTCTCTCTCCATCCCTTTCTCTTTCTCTCTCTCCTTCCCTTTCTCTTTCTCTCTCTCTTTCCCTCTCTTTCTCTCTCTCCTTCCCTTTCTCTTTCTCTCTCTCTTTCCCCCTCTCTTTCTCTCTCTCCTTCCCTTTCTCTCTCTTTCTCTCTCTCCATCCCTTTCCCTTTCTCTCTCTCTTTCCCTCTCTTTCTCTTTCTCTCTCTCCTTCTCTTTCTCTCTCTCTCTCTCTCCCTTCGCTCCTTAGGCCTATCGCGGAATCCCTTTCCTTGGTGAATTCAACACCGCGGATGCGTCCTCCTTGGAAACCGTCTAGTCCCCTTCGCCTTCCTCTTTCCTTTTCTCCTTCCTCTTCTCCTTCTCCTTCCTATCTCTTTCTATCTCTGTCTATATCTTTCTATTTCTGTCTATCTCTTTCTATGTCGATCTATCTCTTTCTATTTATGTCTATCTCTGTCTATCTCTGTTTATCTATTTCTATCTCGTTCTATCTCTGTCTATTTATATCTGTATATCTATTTTTTCTCTCTCCTCTCTCTCTCTCTCTCTCTCTCTCTCTCTCTCTCTCTCTCTCTCTCTCTCTCTCTCTCTCTCTCTCTCTCTCTCTCTCTCTCTCTCACACACACACACACACACACACTGTCCGCCCTCTACCCCCCCCAACCCTTCCCTCCCCCTCCCTTCTCGTATTCCACTGACTGAAGTCGAGGTCTCACGGCATCCCTCCCCCCTCCCCCTCCCCCTCTCCCTATCCCTTCTAGATTGCCTTCCCCTCCTCCCCCTTTTAATCCCCCTTCCCCTCCCCCTCCACCCCCTCCCCCTCCCCTTCCCTCATCACCGCCCCCCTCTTCCCCTCTCCCTCCCCCTCCCCCTCTTAATCCCCCCCTTCCCCTCTTAATCCCCCCTTCCCCTTCCCCTCCCCCTCTCCTTCCCCTCATCACCCCCCGCCCCCTCTTCCCCCTTCCCCCTCCCCCTCTTCCCCCTCCCCCCTCACCCCCTTACGGCTGCCTCTTGTTTGTGCCTCGTTTCTTTCGCGCGACTCTTGGGTTTTCCTGTTGTCTGTGCGCGTCTCCGAACCCTTTCTCTGCCTCGCTCGCTCTTTCTCGCTATCTCTCTCTTCCTCTTTCTCTTTATCTCCCTTCTTCTCTCACTCTCTCCCTCTCTCTCTTTCACTTTCTCTCTCTCACTCTCTCTCTCTCTCTTTCTTTCTCTCTCTCTCTCTCTCTCTCTCTCTCTCTCTCTCTCTCTCTCTCTCTCCTCTCTCTCTCCTTCCCTCTCCCCCTCCCTTCCTTCCTCCCTTCTTCCCTCTCTCCCTTCCTCCCTCCCTTCCTTCCTTCCTTCCTTCCTCCCTTCTTCCCTCTCTCCCTTCCTCCCTCCCTCCCTCCCTCCTCCCCTCCCTCCCTCTCTCCCTCTCACATAAATGCTCACACATTTCTTCCCAGACATAGAGGTTCGCACGTGGAACATCTTCACTACAAGAGAGAGACAGGACTCCCCTCCCTCCCTCCTTCTCGCCTCTTCTCTCCTCTCTTCTCCTCCCTCTGCTCTCCTCTCCAGGTACTACTACTCTCTCTTCTCTTCTCTTCTCTTTTTTCTTTCTTTCCCTTCTCTTCTTCTCTCTACTCCCTTGTCCAAGCACTACTCTCCCCCTCCCATCATTTCCCTCTCCTCTTGTTTTTTTCTTTCCCCGTACTTTCCTCCCCCTTCCCCCTTCTCCTTCACCTTTCCCTACCCCTACCCCTACCCCGTCCCATTCCCATTCCCCTTCCCCTCTCCAACCCTTTACCCTTTCCCTTCCCTCCCCTTTACCCTAGATTCCCCTACTTTCCCCTTCCCTCCCATCTTCTCCCATCTCCTTCTCCCTTTCTTCCCCTCACACACAACCCTTTCCCCTCCCCTCTTCTCCCTTTCTTCCCCTCACACACAACCCTTTCCCCTCCCCTCTTCTCCCTTTCTTCCCCTCACACACACCCCTTTCCCCTTTCCCCTCCCCTCTCCTTCCCCTCACACACAACCCTTTCCCCTTTCCCTCCCTTCCTTCCCTTCTTCCCCTCACACACAACCCTTTTCCTTCCCCTTCCCTCTTCTTCCCCTCACACACAACCCTTTCCCCTCCCCTCTCCCTCTCCTCTCCTTCCCTCTTTCTTCCCCTCACACACAACCCTTTCCCCTTTCCCCTTTCTCCTCCCTTCTCCTTCCCTCTTTCTTCCCCTCACACACAACCCTTTCCCCTTTCCCCTCCCCTCTCCTTCCCCTCACAAACAACCCTTTCCCCTTTCACCCTTTCTCCTTCCCTCTTTCTTCCCCTCACACACAACCCTTTCCCCTCCCCTCTTCTCCCTTTCTTCCCCTCACACACAACCCCTCACCAACAAGAGGGATTCGTGCTGGAATATTTTATGTTGATGACTCCAGTGGGTGATGGCGAGGGGTAGGGGTAGGGGGAGAGGGAGAGGGAGAGGGGGGAGGGAGAGGGAGGGTAGGGGGGGAGGGCCTCGGGTGTATTAAAGACGCGGTGTGAAACAGGTCAGATCGGGTGAAGAGGAGGAGGAGAAGGAGGAGGGAGGAGGAGAGAGGAGGAGAGAGGAGGAGAGGGAGGAGAGAGGAGGAGGAGGGAGGATAGGGAGGAGAGAGGAGGAGAAGGGAGGAAGGGTAGGAGAGGGAGGAGAGGGAGGAGAGAGGAGGAGGAGGAGGAGAGGGAGGAGAGAGGAGGAGGAGGAGGAGGAGAGGGAGGATGGGTAGAAGAGAGACGAGAAGGACAGAAGGAGGAGGAGGAGAAAAGGAAGGAGGAGGAGAAGACAAAAAAAAAGGAAGACTAAGAAAAAAGTAAACACTAAACACTAAATAAAAACGAAACAAAACGAAAGCAAAAGAGAGAGCCAAAGAGTAGGTCAGAGGAGCTAGTGATGAGAGGAAGAGGAGGAGGAGAGGAAGAGGAGGAGGAGAGGGAAGTGTAGATGAGAGAGATAAGGAGAAGAAAAAAAGGACAACTCTCATCAGGTTCCGCTGCATCGATGTTTTTGTTGTTGTTGTTGTTGTTCTTGCTTTGTTTATTTGATTGTTTGTGTGTTTGTTTGTTGATCTATTTCGCGAGAGAGAAAGAGTAGTAATAATAATTATAATGATAATGATAATATCATTATTATTATTATTATTATTATTAGAGGAAGAGGGGGAAGAGGAGGAAGAGGAGGAGGAAGGGGGGAAGAGGAGGGAGGAAGAGGAGGAGGAAGGGGGAAGAGGAGGAAGGAGGAGGAAGGGAAGGGGAGGAGGAGGAGAAAGGGGGGAAGAGGAGGGTGGGAAGAGGAGGAAGGGGGAAGAGGAGGAGGAGGAGGGAGGAGGAGGAGGAAGGGGGGGGAGAGGAAGGAGTAAGAGGAAAAGGAAGATGTAAAGAGTAAAAGGTGGGAGGGAAGGGGGAGAGGTTGGGCGAAGAACGAATGAAAAAAAGGAAGAGGAAGAGAAAGAAGAAGAGGAGGCAGGGAAAGAGGAAGAGAAAGAAAAAGAAGAAAAATAGAAGGAGGAGGAGGAGGAGGAGGAGGAGGAGGAGGAGGAGGAGGAGGAGGAAAAGGAAAAGTAGAAACGATACATAAATGAAAGAGCAGGAAGGATTGGGAGATGGGGGGAGGGGAATCAATAAGGGAAAGAAGAAGGAGAGGACGAAGAAGAAGAAGAAAAAGACGAAGAAGAAGAAGACGAAGAAGAAGAAAACGAAGAAGACGAATAAGAAAAATAAGAAGAAAAGAAGAAGAAGAAACGTAAACGAAGAAGACAAAAGCGAAAAAGAAGAAGAAGAATAGGAAGAAGACGAAAAATAAGACGAAGAATAATAATAATAAGAAGAAGAAGACGAAGAAAAGGACGAATAAGAAGACGAATAAGAAAAAGACGAAGAGTAAGAAGACGAAGACGAAGAATAAGAAGACGAAGAATAAGAAGACGAAGAAAATACGAAGAAGAAAAAAATAAGACGAAGACGAAGAGTAAGAAGACGAAGACGAAGAAGACGAAGAAGAAGAAGAAAAAAGTAAGACGGGGAAGAAAAGGTGCGCGCAGGTAAGGTGGCAACACTCGCTGCCAAAGACCCTCTCGACCACTTCATAATTGAGCGCTATTGATTGGTCCGAAAAAAGGGGGATCCCGGCGAAGATGGGAGGGGGGGGGTGTTAGGGGGGGAGGAAGGGGGGTGTTGGGGAGGGAGGAAGGGGGTGTTGGGGAGGGAGGGGAGTGTTATGGGGGAGGAAGAGAGGGAGGGGGGAGGTGGGGGAGTGTTAGGGGGAAGATGGGAGGGGGTGTTAAGGGGGAGGAAGGGAGGTGTTGGGGGGAGGGAGGGAGGGAGAGGGAGGGGGAGGGGGGTGTTGGTGAGGGAGGGAGGGTGTTGGGGAGGGATGGAGGGTGTTGGGGGGAGGGAGGGAGGAAGGGAGGGTGTTGGGGGGGAGAAGGAAAGGGGTGTTGGGAAAGGAGGGAGGGAGGGAGATGGGTGTTGAGGGGGAAGAAGGAGGGAGTGTTAGGGGAGTGTTAGGGGGGGTGTTGGGGAGGGAGTGAGGGGGTGTTGGGGGGAAGGAGAGGAATAAGAAG
>BOPN01004519.1:67500-70000 GCA_017312705.2 Penaeus japonicus
ATAATAATAATAATAATAATAATGACAGCAATTAGGCAAACAAACATGAAAAATAAAATAATCACCCTTTCGAATTAAGAAAAAGACATAACAGATAATAACCAAAGACAAACAAACAACGATAAACAAACACAGTAAAATGCAGCAAATTAAAAACAAACAAGACTACAATTAGATTTATTCACCTCGTTTTTTTCTGAGGGGAGGAGGGGGAGAGGAAGGGGAGGGGAGGGGAAGAGAAAGGGAAGGGAAAGGGGGGGAAGAGAAGGGAAAGGGGGGGAAGAGAAGGGAAAGGGGGGGAAGAGAAGGGAAAGAGGGGAAGAGAAGGGAAGGGGAAGAGAAGGGGAGGGAATAGGGATAGGGGAAGATAATGGGAGAGGTACGGGAAGAGGGGAAGAGAAGAGAAGAGAAGAGAAGGGGAAGAGGGAGAGAGGGCGGGGGAGAGGAATGGAAATAGAGAGGGAGAGGGGGAAGAGGATAGAGAAAGGGAGGGAGACGGGAAGAGGGAAGAGGAGAGGGGGACGAGGGGATAGAAACAGGAAAAGTAGAAAGGGAAAGAGAAAGTTGAAGGTGAATAGGGAAAATAAGTTAAAAGGGAATGGAGGGGATGGAAAAGAAGAAAAGAGAGGGAAAAATTAAAGTAAGAAAGAAGATGGGGAAGCGGAGGAAGGAGGAAAGGGGAAATGGAACAAGGGAAAGAATGAAAGAGGAAAAAGAAGAGGAATTAAAAAATAAAAAGGAAGGAGAAAGAAGAGAAGGATGGAGGGGGAGGAGGAGGGAGAAGAGAAAAAGGAAAAAAAGAAGAGGAATTAAAAGGAAAAGGGAAGGAGGATGAGAAGGAAGAAGGGGGAGAAGGAGGAAGAAAAGAAAAAGGAAAAAAAGAAGAAGAAGAAGGAAAAGGGGGAAAGGTAAGGAGAAAGAGAATGAGAAAAAAGAGAAAGTGGAAAGAAGAGAAAGAAAAAGAAAAAAAAGAAAGGGGAAAGAAGAGACAGATGAAAATAGGGAAAGAGGAAAAAGGAAAGAAGAAGGAAAAGAAAAATAAGAGAGGAAATAGAGAAAGAATAAAAAAGAGGAAGAAAAAAGAGAAAGAAAAAAAACAGAGAAAGAGGAAAAAAGAGAAAGAAGAAAAAACAGAGAAAGTAAAAATAAGAGGAAGAGGAAAAAAGAGAAAGAAGAAAAAAAGAGAAAGAAGAAAAATAAGAAAAAGAATAAAAACAGAGAAAGAAAAAAAGAAAAATAATAAAAACAGAGAAAGAAGAAAAAAGGAGAAAGAAGAAGAAGAAGAAGAATAAAGAGGAATGAGAGAGAGCGAAGAGAGAGACGAGGCCGTGTATGGGAGCGGCGACGCGACGCGCAGTGAAAAATGGCCATCACCAACCCCGGAGATGGCGTCGCGTTTCTCAGCCTCTCATTTTCGAAATGGATGTCCTGATTGACCCCGACTGGCTCGTCGCCCCCCCCCCCCCCGCCTTCTCCTCCCCCCATTCCCTTCTCCTCCCTCTCTCTCCTCCTCCGCCCTTTCACTCTCCTCTTCCTCTCTCTTCTCCTTCTCCTCCTTTCCCTCCCATTCTTTTTCTCTTCCCCTCTCCTTCTCCTCTCCCTCCTCTTCTCCTTCTCCTCCCCCTCTCTCCTCCCACCTCCCTTCTCCTCCCTCTCTCTCCTCCCCTTTCTCCGTCTCCACCACCAACCATCAGTCATTCCCTCCTGTATCACTCACTTTCTCACTCACTCACTCATTCATTCATTCGCTCGCTCGCTCGCTCACTTGCTCGCTCGGTCATTCCCTCATTCTCTTTCTTTCTCTTTCTCTTCTCCTTCTCTTTTTTTCTCTTTCTTTCACACTCCCTTTCTTTCTTTCCTTCATTTTTGTTTCTTGCCTTCTCGCTTCCTCCCTCCCTCCCTCACTCCCTACTCCAAACTACCCTCACTCGCTCGTTCCTTCCCTCCCTTTCCCTCCACTCCCTCACTCCCTACTCCAAACTTCTCTCACTCACTCCCTCCCTCCCTACTCCAAACTTCTCTCACTCACTCCCTCCCTACTCCAAACTTCTCTCACTCACTCCCTACTCCAAACTTCACTCACTCGCTCGTTCCTTCCCTCCCTTTCCCTCCACTCCCTCCCTCCCTCACTCACTCACTCACTCCCTCCCTCACTCCCTACTCCAAACTTCTCTCACTCACTCCCTCACTCCCTACTCCAAATTTCACTCACTCGCTCGTTCCTTCCCTCCTTTTCCCTCCACTCCTTTCCTTAAACTCCTTCCCTTTCCCTCCACTCCCTCCCTTTCCATTCCATCAGTCTCCTTCTCCTTCGCTCCATCAATCTTTATGTCAACTTTGCGTCTCTTTCCATCTTATTAATGGTTTTAATCTTTCTCTCTCTCCCGCCCTCTCTCTTCCCTCTCCTACCTCCCTCTTTCTCTCCTTTTCTTTCTTCTCTCTTCTCTTCCTGACTGCCTGTCTCCTTTCATTCATTAATTTTTCTCTCTTCCTTCCTTCC
>BOPN01004519.1:85000-87500 GCA_017312705.2 Penaeus japonicus
CTCTCTCCTTCTTTCTCATATTCATCATACCTTAAGCCTTCTAGATCCGTCGGCGCTTAATGTTCTGCTTATACATTCTCTCTCGTTTTCGCTTCTTTTTGTCATTACCAAGTCTGAGTCTTTTTGTTTCTTTATTTCTACCTCTCTTTCTCCCTCTCTTTCGTTCTTTCTTTCTTCTTTTCCTTTTTTCCGCTCTTTCTTTCCTTCTCTCTCTCTCTCTCTCTCTCTCTCTCTCTCTCTCTCTCTCTCTCTCTCTCTCTCTCTCTCTCTCTCTCTTTTTTTACTTTGACGAGTTTATTAAGACAAGTGATTACGTACATCTCAAAAGGATGAGAGAGAGAGACAGAGTGAGTGTTTAACAAGGTCCGATTTCGACTCTGCATGTATATGGTAACGTGGCTTGGGGTGTGAAGAACAACTTTCTTGGTTCATTGCTAAGCTTGAACAGTAGGACGTTGGAGTGAGGGCTGCTCCTCCGAGGAGCGAGGTGTTGCTCCTCTGCTCCCCGAGAGGAGACTCTCAACCACAATGTGTGATTTGTGAATCACGTGTTTTATTGTGACACGTGACATTTGGAATGTGGTGAGAGAGGTGTTGCATCAATACGTAGCTCTTGCAAAGGGAAAGACAAAACAACATTGATATGTGTGACGTGACAATAAGAGAGGGTTAGACAGATAGGTGAAGCATCGAGCGTACGTACATGCATGTATGTATGTGTATGTGGCAGAATACATATATATATATAACAACTAAAATGAGATGAAAGATACAAATTACACTGACTATTGCATTATATAGAATATGATATCAAAAGCATACATGTGCAAATAATATTAGATGGACATAATAGCAGACATAAGGTATACAAAGGTTAATTTCATGGTTACACTCTCTCTCTCTCTGTATGCATGTTTTTATCTATCTATTTACTCATTTATATATATATATATATATATATATATATATATATATATATATATATATATATATATATATTCTCTCTCTCTCATTCTTTCCAACTATATTTTGTTTTTCTCTCCTTCCTTCCTCTCATTCATATCATCTCATCCCCTTATCCTTTCCCTTCCTTCCCTCTTCTCCTATCCCTCCTCGCCTCCCCTCTCCTGCTCTGTCTTTCCTACAGCCTGCTGAGTGACAGCTGGGGACGCTGCCACCTGTCTCGGCCTCCCTCCTCTTCTACTTCTCTTTTTCCTCCTCTTCCTCCTCCTCCTCCTCCTCCTTCTCCCCCTCTCTCCCTTCCCGTTTCCCTCTTCCTCTTCGTCTTCCTCCTTCTTCTCCTCCTCCTACTCATTTCTCGACCTTTCTTCTTCTTCTTCTTCTTCTTCTTCTTCTTCTTCTTCTTCTTCTTCTTCTTCTTCTTCTTCTTCTTCTTCTTCTTCTTCTTCTTCTTCTTCTTCTTCTTCTTCTTCTTCTTCTTCTTCTTCTTCTTCTTCTTCTTCTTCTTCTTCTTCTTCTTCTTCTTCTTCTTCTTCTTCTTCTTCTTCTTCTTCTTCTTCTTCTTCTTCTTCTTCTTCTTCTTCTTCTTCTTCTTCTTCTTCTTCTTCTTCTTCTTCTTCTTCTTCTTCTTCTTCTTCTTCTTCTTCTTCTTCTTCTTCTTCTTCTTCTTCTTCTTCTTCTTCTTCTTCTTCTTCTTCTTCTTCTTCTTCTTCTTCTTCTTCTTCTTCTTCTTCTTCTTCTTCTTCTTCTTCTTCTTCTTCTTCTTCTTCTTCTTCTTCTTCTTCTTCTTCTTCTTCTTCTTCTTCTTCTTCTTCTTCTTCTTCTTCTTCTTCTTCTTCTTCTTCTTCTTCTTCTTCTTCTTCTTCTTCTTCTTCTTCTTCTTCTTCTTCTTCTTCTTCTTCTTCTTCTTCTTCTTCTTCTTCTTCTTCTTCTTCTTCTTCTTCTTCTTCTTCTTCTTCTTCTTCTTCTTCTTCTTCTTCTTCTTCTTCTTCTTCTTCTTCTTCTTCTTCTTCTTCTTCTTCTTCTTCTTCTTCTTCTTCTTCTTCTTCTTCTTCTTCTTCTTCTTCTTCTTCTTCTTCTTCTTCTTCTTCTTCTTCTTCTTCTTCTTCTTCTTCTTCTTCTTCTTCTTCTTCTTCTTCTTCTTCTTCTTCTTCTTCTTCTTCTTCTTCTTCTTCTTCTTCTTCTTCTTCTTCTTCTTCTTCTTCTTCTTCTTCTTCGGGAGGAAGGGGGGAGAGGGAGTGAGGGGGAGGAAGGGAGAGGAAGAGGGGAGGGAGGGGGAGAGGAAAGGAGGGGGGAGGAAGGGGGAGAGAAGGTGAGGGGGGAGAAGGGGAGAGGAAAGGAGGGGGGAGGAGGGGGAGAGGAAAGGAGGGGGGACGGCATGGATGGAAAAGGGTGGGGGGGTGGCGGAGGGGTGGTAGAGAGGAGAGGGGGGGAGAGGGACGGAGGAGAGGAGAGGAGAGGAGAGGAGAGGGAGAGGAGAGGGACGGAAGAGAGGAGAGAAGAGAAGAGGGAGGAGGAGAGGAGAGGAGAGGGAGGGGAG
>BOPN01004519.1:102500-104685 GCA_017312705.2 Penaeus japonicus
GAAGGGAGGGAAGGAGGGAGGGGATGGAAAGGAGGGAGGGGATGGAAAGGAGGGAGGGGGGGAGGGAGAGGATGAAGGGAAGGGAAGCAGGGAGGGAGGGGGAAGGGAGATAGATAGAAAGATAGATAGATAGATGGAGAGAGAGAAAGAAAGAGAACAAGACAGAGAGAGACAGATAGCCAGACAAATAAACCCAACACCCAAAAAAAGAGAGAGAACAAGATCAAAACAAAAAGTAAAAACTAAATAATTATATCCGGAGCAGCGAAGCCTCTAGAAACAATAACGATTAGCCGCTCGTTTTAAAAGGAAAAGGGTATATCAATTAAGATTTCTTGGCCCTCGAAAGATTTTAACCCCGCTCTCTCGCTCTTGCTCTCGCTCTTGCTCTCGCTCTTTCTCTCTCTCTCTCTCTCTCTCTTTCTCTCTCTCTTTCTCTCTCTCTCTCTTTCTCTCTCTCTCTCGCATTATAATTTAGGAAAAAAGACGGAGAGCGATTGTGGAATTAGAATGGAAGCGAAGAGGAGAAAAGAGAAGAAGAAAATAGAAAAAAGGGAGGAGGAGGAGAGCGTGAAGATTTGGGACTGATGATTGGAGAGAGAGAGAGAAAGAGAGAGAGAGAGAGAGAGAGAGAGAGAGAGAGAGAGAGAGAGAGAGAGAGAGAGAGAGAGAGAGAGAGAGAGAGAGAGAGAGAGAGAGAGAGAGAGAGAGAGAGAGAGAGGGAGAGAGAGAGAGAGAGAGAGAGAGAGAGAGAGAGAGAGAGAGAGAGAGAGAGAGAGAGAGAGAGAGAGAGAGAGAGAGAGAGAGAGAGCCATCGACGGCCTTAGGATAAGAAAAGAGAAAAGGGAAGATGATGGCGGAGAGAGAAGATGATGGGGGAGAGAGAGAAAGAAGAGCAAGGGAGGGTGGGAGGAAGAGAGAGAAAAAAACAGGAAGAGGGGAGAGAGAGGAGAGAGGTGGGGGAAGGAGAGAGAAAAAAAGGGAGAGGGGAAAGAGAGGGGAGAGGTGGGGGGAAGGGAGAGGGAAATAGAGCCAGGGAGAGGGGAGAGACCTGGGAGAGAGAGAGAGAGAGAGAGAGAGAGAGAGAGAGAGAGAGAGAGAGAGGGGGGGAGGGAGGGCGAGAGGGGGACAGAAAGAGAGAGAGCCAATCTAGGGAGAGGAGAGAGAGAGAGAGGGGAGAGAGAGGGTAGAGGTGGGGTGGGTGAGGGGATGGGGGGGGAGGGCGACAGGGGGACAGGAAGTGGCCAGGAACAGCCGACGCATAACCACTTCATTTCCCGGGCCAAGGTAAATATTTCCTGCACTTGAGGAGGTGCAATATCTGTGGAGGGCGACCCCCCCCCCCAGGCCTCCTTCCGGCCTTCCGGCCTCCCTGAACTGCTTCCTTATTTATCTCCCTCTTCTCTCTAACTCCCCTCTGCTCTTCTCCGACTCTTCCTCTTTTCTCCCTCCCTTTCCTCTCCTTTCCTCTCCTCTTCCTCTTTTCTCCCTCACTCCCCTCTCATCTTTTTCTCTTCCTCTTTTCTTTTTCCCTCCCCTCTCCTCTTCCCCTATTTTCCTCCTTTTTCTCTTTTATCTCTCTCTTACCCTCTCTTTCTCTTCCTCATCTCTCCCACTCTTCTTCTTCTTTTTCTTCTTTTTATTATTATTATTACTATTATCATCATTATTCTCCTCCTTTTCCTGACCCCCCTCTCCCCCCTCCCCTCCTCCTCCTCCTCCCTCCCTCCCCCTTCCTCAAAAACAACAACACTCACAAATAACAATAACAGCAAAACGACAAATACAAAATCAATTAAATAACAAACAAATGAAAACAAATAAACCAAAACGACGCACAATCAAATCAAATAAACATGAATAATTCCCTCCCCCCCCAGAAAAAAAGGCAAAATAGTAATGATAATAATAAGATTAACAAACAAGATATAAATTCAAACAAAACTATATAAAAAAAATAAAGCAAAACAAAAGAAAAGAAAAGAAAAGAAAGAAAAAAAAACGAAAAGGCAAAACTGAAAATGTAAGGGTTGCCAGATCGTCGAGAAGGAGGGAACGAGCATACTCCGGGAAAGGCGACCCTTCATCCGAGTGTCTCAGGATGTGCGAGATCGAAGAAGGAAGAACCTGCTCCTCGAGGCAATCCCGAAGGAAACGGAGTTGGTTCTTCCGTCGGGCCGTGGAA
>BOPN01004519.1:111842-114342 GCA_017312705.2 Penaeus japonicus
TCCTTTCACTATCCCCCCTCCATCTTACCCCTTATCCCTTCCTCCCACCTTCCTTCCATCCCTCCCTCCTTCCCTCCCTCCCTCCTTCCCCACCTTCCTTCCCTCCCTCCCTCCCTCCCACCTTCCCTCCCTCTTTCCCTCCCACCCTCCCTCCCTCCCTCCCTTCCTCTCTCCCTCCCTCCCACCTTCCTTCCCTCCCTCCCTCCCTCCCTCCCACAGAGTCGGCGATCAAGGCGGATGAAACTAGGCACTAATAACTAAGATAACGGCTGAGTTTGAGAGACATTCCCGCGTGGTTGACATAGCGGTGGGGGAGGGGGGGTTAGGGGGGAGGGAGGAAGGGGGGATGGGGCCGAGATGGTGGCCCCTGTGGTGATGGAGACAGAGATGGAGGTAATGTGTGTTGGGAAGGAGGGACCCCGTCGCACCTCCTGCCTCTCTCTCTCTCTTTCTCTCTATTTATCACTGTCATCTTCTTTTCTCCTTGACTTTGTCTCTCTTTGTTTCTATCACATTCTCTGTCTCTGTCCCTGTTTCTGTATCTGCCTATGTCTCAATCTCTCTCTCTCTCTCTCTCTCTCTCTCTCTCTCTCTCTCTCTCTCTCTCTCTCTCTCTCTCTCTCTCTCTCTCTCTCTCTCTCTCTCTCTCTCTCTCTCTCTCCCTCCCTTTTCCCCTCTCTCTCTTTCCCTTTCTCTCTCTCTCTCTTCCCTCCCCCCCCCTCTCCCTCTCTCTCTCTCTCTCTCTCTCTCTCTCTCTCTCTCTCTCTCTCTCTCTCTCTCTCTCTCTCTCTCTCTCTCTCTCTCTCTCTCTCTCTCTCTCTCTCTCTCCCTCCCCCTCTCGCTCTTTCCCTCTCTCTCCCTTTCTCTCCCCCTCCCTTTCTCTTCCCCTCCCTCACCCTCTCCCACCCTTTCACCCCTTCACCCCCTTTCTCCCCCCCCCACCTCCCTCCCCCTCTTTATAGCTTCCCGTGTTGACATTTTCTGGTTTTATTTCCTCGCGATGTCCATAGAAGTTGGCCAGACGGATCTAAATGGAAGCGTCTAAATCTAATATCTAAATCTGGTCAGATAGAATGAACGCTTAGTGGCCACCAGCAGTTTGTTGCTGTTGTTGTTGCTGTTGTAATCTGTTGCCCTCATAAAATTGCAAAAAAAATATATATATACGTTTTATCTCGCTCTCGCGCTCTCTCGCTGTTTCTCTTTCTTGTTCTCTCACTCTGTCTCTGTCTATCTGTCTCTCCCACTCTCTGTCTCTGTCTCTGTCTGTCTGCCTGTCTGTCTGCCAGTCTGTCTGTCTGTCTGTCTGTCTGTCTGCCAGTCTGCCTGTCTGTCTGTCTGTCTGTCTGTCTGCCTGTCTGCCTGTCTGTCTGTCTGTCTGTCTGTCTGTCTGTCTGTCTGTCTGTCTGCCAGTCTGCCTGTCTGTCTGTCTGTCTGTCTGTCTGCCAGTCTGCCTGTCTGTCTGTCTGTCTGTCTGCCAGTCTGCCTGTCTGTCTGTCTGTCTGTCTGTCTGTCTGTCTGCCAGTCTGTCTGTCTGTCTGTCTGTCTGTCTGCCAGTCTGTCTGTCTGTCTGTCTGTCTGTCTGCCAGTCTGTCTGTCTGTCTGTCTGTCTGTCTGTCTGCCAGTCTGCCTGTCTGTCTGTCTGTCTGCCAGTCTGCCTGTCTGTCTGTCTGTCTGTCTGTCTGTCTGTCTGCCAGTCTGTCTGTCTGTCTGTGTCTGTCTGTCTGTCTGTCTGTCTGTCTGTCTGCCAGTCTGTCTGTCTGTCTGTCTGTCTGTCTGCCAGTCTGTCTGTCTGTCTGTCTGTCTGTCTGTCTGCCAGTCTGCCTGTCTGTCTGTCTGTCTGCCAGTCTGCCTGTCTGTCTGTCTGTCTGTCTGTCTGTCTGTCTGCCAGTCTGTCTGTCTGTCTGTGTCTGTCTGTCTGTCTGTCTGCCTGCTTCCTGCCTGCCTGTCTCTCTGTCTTTTGACTTTTAAAAACTCTCGCATTTCAGTGACATTCCACTCAATACTGAACAAGCGGAATAATCAAGCGGAATTCCTTTAAAATCCGCGCAACTTGATTTATCTCTCTCCCTCTTTTATTTAATCTTTCTCTCTCCTTCTCCCTCTTTTATTTTCTCTTTCTCTCTCCTTCTTTTATTTTCTCTTTCTCTCTCCCTCTCTCTCTTTTACTTTCTCTTTCTCTAGCTCTCTCCCTCTCCCTCTCCCTCTCTCTTTCATTTTCTCTTTCTCTCTCCCTTTCCCTCTTTTTATTTCCCATTCTCTCTCCCTCTCCCTCTTTACATTTCTCTTTCTCTCTCCCTCTCCCTCTTTTATTTTCTCTTTCTCTCTCCTCTCTCTTCCTTACTCTTCTCATCTCTTCTACTTTCCTCTTCCACTTCACTTCTCTCCTCTCCTCTCCTCTCCTCTCCTCCCTTCTATTCTTCCCCTCCCCTCTATTCTTCCCCTCTTCTCTTCCCCTCCTCTCTTCTCATTTCATCTCCTCTCTTCTCCTCCCCTCCTC
>BOPN01004520.1:37500-40000 GCA_017312705.2 Penaeus japonicus
AATAACAACAACAACGATAACAACAATAACATTTGAACAGAAGAAGGAACAAAAACGAATCATGCATTTTATCACACGGATCAACCTACACCATCTGTCATTGCACGATCCGAGAGATAAGATTTATATGCAAACAAAGCAACGGCGTCAGATGCATCAGCTGTCTCGTCCAGGAATCCGATATGAAAGATAACGAATTGATAGAGAAATAAGGATGAAAAGAAAAGAAAAAAGGAGAGAAAGAAAAAAGAAAGAAAGGAAGAAAGAAAGAAAAAAAGGAAAAAGAATAAAGAAAAAAAGAAAGAAAGAGAGAAAAAAAGAAAGGAAAAGAATAAAGAAAAAAGAAAAGAATGAAAAAAGAAAGAAAACAGAAAGAAAAAAAGAAAAAAGAAAAAAAGAAAAAAAAAAAAAAAAGAAAAAGAAAAAGAAAGAAAAGAAAAGATATATATATATATATATATATATATATATATATATATATATATATATATATATATATACATATATATAATACGTCGGTTTCTGAGGGAGAAAGTTATGTTGACGTGAACTTAGACTTTTCCCGAGTGAAAGTGGAATTATTTTTGTTGTTGTTGTTATTATCGGTGATATTTTTGTTGTTGTTGTTGTTATTGATAATGTACTTTTTATGATTTTCATTATTGTTGTTTTTGTTGTTGTGTTTTGGTATCATCATCATTATTATCATCCTCATCACTATTATTTCTACTATTGATATTACTATTTTTATCATCATTACTGTCATCATCATCATTATTATCATCATCATCATCATCATTATCAACATCTTTAACCTCACAACCATCCTCCTCCTCCTCATCATCATCATCGTCACCATTAACATCACCTTCACCATCAAACCACATATACGAAGCACCATACAAACATGCAACCAGCTAAGAGGAACAGACAGACAACATCAAATGGCAATCCGTATATCTATCATACTTAATGAACTACAATATTTGTGTGAATGACTATGTGAATATCAATTCCTTTTTCTGTTAACACTTGCTGGCAAATCCATTAATCTTTCTTGATATTAACATACAGCCAAATAGAATCTTTACTGAAATTATTTTAGGCTTGTACGTATCCCCTTGAGAGAGCGAGCGAGAGAGAGAAAATGAGAGAGAGAAAGGGAGATAGACGGAGAGATAGATAGAAAGATAGACAGGTAGATAGACAGATAGAGAGGCAAATAGAAAGGTGAAAACAAAATTAAAAAACAAACAGATAGATTGATAGATAGAGGTAGATAAACAGACTGATAAGAAAGAGAGAGGGGGAGAGATAAGAAGATAAAGATAGATAGATAGATGGATAGACAGACGGAAAAGTCAGAGATAGTGGCTGAAGCATATCGATCGGTAGACAGATTGATAGAAAAGAGAGAAGCAGTGACTGAGATAGATAGATAGATAGATGCTACACAGATAGGTAAATAATCAAAATATGTAGGCAGAGAGACAGATAAATAGAGAGAAAGATAAAGAGGAAAGATCATAAAAAAAGAATGTGTTAAATGCAAGTTTATCTTCTCGTCTGCAATTGCGAAAGATCAGCACATTGCAAGTCACTGTCTGAAGTGTATGACCGACATCGTAAACTTTTGACCCAGAAACATAGGTCAGTTAGAACATACATATTAGATACAGCAAGCAGTGGGATTTTTTTTTTACCACGTTAGAATAGCTGTTGTCGACAAAAAAACAAAAAAAACAACTGATTTCCACAAACATGCAATAGGTCATATCAGGTTGTTGTCAGGGTATGGTCATCATAATCAAGTCTCAACGGATCAGTGCAAAATTTCATGCCAATAATTTACATTAAAAAAAAAAACAATCAACATGTAAACAAAAAAAGCAAAATTGAATATCAAGCTCTTACGAACAAAACAACAACAACAACAAAAAAACAACAACAACAACAACAACAAACAACAACACACATTTGTCCTGACAAGCAATCATTCGCTCAAATCACCAACTGATAAACAAGTAATCAAAGGAATTGCATTAAACAAACACAATCAACAAATTCCTGCCTTGCCATGTAACCGCAAATTCAAGACTTTACCCTCTTTGGGAAAACCCTAAATTTTTGGTCTTCGTCCAGGTTTTTTGTAAAGACGTAAATCCCAGCGAGATGGGGAATGTGTTCAAAGGTGTTTTTGGTATTTTTTTTTCTCTCAATTTATTTTCTTTTATTTGTTCTATGTTTTAGATTGGTTAAGAAAGAAAGGAAAGAGAGGGAAGGAAGTGCAAGTAGGATTCTCAAATTTTTTTTTATTAGTTTTATGTTTTAGATTGGTTAAGAAAGAAAGGAAAGGGAGGGAAATAAGTGACAGTAAGAAGGAGGAAGGGATGGAAGGGATGGAATTAAAAAGAAAAAAAAAAATCTCAATCTTTTAATTAGTTTTATGTTTTAGATTGGTTAAGAAAGAAAGGAAAGGGAGGGAAGTAAATGCCAGTAA
>BOPN01004520.1:45000-47500 GCA_017312705.2 Penaeus japonicus
CGCAAATATTTACCGAAAGTGTAAATGGCGGCCCGCGGTGTGGAATCCAGCGTCGCGGAACTGAATTAACTTCCGCTGTATGATCAGCCTTATCGAGAGTCATTTCAGCTTGATTTTTTTTTTTTTTTTTTTTTTTTTTTGCATTTATTTCCAAAGCTGAACATTTCAAACCGGATGACTCTCTCAAAGGTGAAGGATTTTGAAAACAAATGCTAATTCGCCTAGATCTTTCTGAACTTAGATTTTATTTTATTTATTCATTTATCTATCTATTTATCATTATTTTTTGAGAATCTTGCGAGTTTTTATATAAACAAATATATGTACAATTAGTCCAATACATGAATCCTACAACATGTACATGTAGCCTTATGAAATAATAATTCTAACTGCTATCATGAATGGCCCACAAGAAAGGGGAATAAGAATGAATAATGAATAATTAGAATAATGATAGATATAAGAATAGAAATTCGGGGTAAGGATAAGGACGAGAGTGTGAATTATACGAATAATTACATTGGTAATACTATTAACATGGTTACTACTGCTACTACTACTATTACTACTGCTACTGCTGCTACTGTTACTACTACTGCTACCACTACTCTTACTCTTATTTAATACAACTACTATTTTTAGTACGTCACCACCGCAATTACAACAACAACAACAGCAACAACAACAATAACTACTTCTACTACTATTACTACTACTACTATAACCACTACTACTATTACCACGACTACTACTACTACTACTACTACTATTACTAACAACGAATGATAATAAATACGAAAATGACCCCCCTAAAAAAAAAAGAACAAGACCAAAAATAAAATCTAAAATAAAAGAAATAACAAAAACAAGTTTCGCCTGAAGGAGCCAAAAAAAAAAAAAAAAAAAAAAAAAAAAACTCACCCAGCATCACCTGTCACGTTTTCCTCCCACCTGCATCTTACGAGACTTGTCTTACGAGATCTTCACCTCGAGTGTTGTTGACCCTCACATAAATCTTGAGACAGAAGGTGATTGCTGTTATGACTGAGTAGGATTACGGTCATTGTCATCAAAGGAAAAGAAGGATCAATTTCCCTTGTCTGACTTTTGTTTGGGGTTTGCTTGTCAGTTGGGAGGTGTGTTTTGTTTGTGTGTGTTTATTTGTGTATGTTTATTTGTATGTATTATGTATCTTATATGTACATATGTATAAATGTATATATATATATTTATATATATATATATATATATATATATATATATATATATAGATAGATAGATAGATAGATAGATAGATAGATAGATAGATAGATAAGATACGAATTACACACACACACACACACACACACACACACACACACATATATATATATATATATATATATATATATATATATATATATATATATATATACATATATATATATATATATATATATATATATATATATATATATATATGTATAAATATATACATATATGTATCATCATCAATAACGGTAGGCTCATGTTTGAGCAGCCGTGGACCTCTCCACCATTCTCCGCCAGTCCATTCGAAGGCTTTCGAATAATCTATGACGCACAGGTATAGGTCTTTCTGATGTTCTCTGTTTTTCTCTATGATCAGTTTCAAATTTAGGATCTGATAACTGGTACCTTTTCCAGGGCGAAAGCCTGCTTGTTCATCTGCAATTTCTTCTTTTAACTTCAACTTCATTCTTTCAGCAATAATTTTCAATAAAATTTTGCTGCTGTGACATATTAATGCAAGTGTCCTGTTGTTGCTGCATTGGAGTGTGTCACCTTTTTTAGGGATGGGAGCAAAAACTGATTTTACCCAGTCTTCTGGGTAAAATATATATATATGTATATATATGTATATATATATATATATATATATATATATATATATATATATATATATATATATATATATATATATATGCATATATATATATATACATATATATATATATATATATATATATATATATATATGTACATATATATATACATATATATATATATATATATATATATATATATATATATATATATATATATATATATATATATATATACATATATATATATATATATATATATATATATATATATATATATATATATATATATATATATACATATACATGTATATATAAATATATATATATATATATATATATATATATATATATATATATATATATATATATATATATGCATATGGATATGTATGTAATTTATATATGTATCTATATGTAAGTATATGATGATGTGAATCTTGAGATTTAAGCGTGAGTCTGTGTACACTACATGTATGTATATTTGTGTGTATGTATGTGTACATATGGTTATGTATACATACATATATATATATATATATATATATATATATATATATATATATATATATATATATATATATGTATATATATATATATTAACATATATACATACACACACACACACACACACACACACACACACACATATATAT
>BOPN01004520.1:75000-77500 GCA_017312705.2 Penaeus japonicus
AATGATAATAACAATGATAATAAAGGCAACACTCTTAGCATTTATTTGTCAATTTGTTGCAAAGTCATTACCTTTATCATAATTCTTCTCTCTATCACATCACCATCAGTATTACATCATAATGATCATTATCACATCGTCATCACACCAACATCAACGATCGTATTTTGACATTTTCTTCATAAATTCAGTATACAAAACATTTATCGTGTATGTTAAAAAATGTTTATAAAAAATTGAATTTCGATTCTTGGTGAATTTCTGATAAAAATGATGAAAGAGGAAAGCAGATAAAACAGGATTATGATGAGAAATAAGGAAAGAAGATGATAAAGTAAATGCACCATGAGAGAGAGGAGTTCATGACGGAAGATATTGTGAGCAGCAATTGCAAATGAAGTTTTATTGCAGAAGAGAAAGATGATCAGTCGATTGTGGAACCAGACGACATATCAGAAGCTAATATAAACATTCTGAATGAGAAGAAGAAGAAGAAGAAGAAAAAAAAAAACATATAAAATAACAAACCAACCCTAATACTTGCAACAACACCAAATGCAAGCAACATAAAGAGCAATAAAAAACAAACCGAAGTGCAACAGCTATTTATTTACCCATTGTCTTAACTTTCACACACTGACTGATTGCTGCTTATGCATAGGCAACTCTGTCTCATGGAATTGATGGCAACATTGTGCAAATTTCAGCCTGCGTGTCGTGTGCCTGGGATTAGTTTTGTGTTTATTATCATCATTATTAGTATGATTATCACTATTGTTGTTATCACTAACATTATTATATTATTATTGTTATTTTATCATCATTGTTATTATCATTACTGTTGTTTTCATTAACATTATAATTATTTTTATCATCATTATTGATATTATTTTTATTATCATTGTCACCATAATAACAATTATCATTATTGTTATCATTATTTTCATTATTATAAGAATTATCATCATGATCATGATTTATATAATTATTATCATTATTGATATTTTTATCATTATCATAATTAACATTACCATTATTGATACCATTATTATTATCATTATCATTATTACTCCTATTATCATTAATGATAATGATGTTCATATTGATAATGATAATAGTAATGATGATGAGAAAGATAATAATAAGGATGACAATAGTAATGATAGTAATAGTGGTATAGATTATGATTTTAATAGTTATAAAAATAATGATAACAATGATAATGATAATGATTATAATGATAATGAGGATTAAAAGGATAATAACAACAATAATAATGATTGTGATAATAATAGTGATGCTAATAAAGATAAGAATTATAATGATGACAATAATTATGATAGTACTGATGATAACAATTATCACTAATATTTTTGTAGATATAGTTACAACGTGTTTACGCGCGTGTATGTGCGTGCGTATACGTACAAAGCAAAGGGGATCTTGAGTAATGTGAAAGGTTTTGATCCTACAGATACGGTGCAATTTTTTTTTTCTTTTTCCTTATACTCTTCGTCTTTTTTCTTATTCGTATTCTTATTGTCCTTATTATGTTCATCTCTTCCTTATGTTTATTGTTTTTATTTATTTATAATCATCATTATTATTATTGATATCATTATCATCCCATATCAGTCAAAAGCAATATCATCATCAAGATTGTTAATATTCTATCATTCCTTATCGTCGTTAATATCAACCTCAAAATATTGCATTCCGTCATCACTGCATATCTTTTCATTCGTTGCAACAGTACCTTCTCGTTAAAAAAAAAAAGAAAAAAAATATATGAATAGTTAGTAAGATAGATAAAAACAATAGATAGATAGATATGTATATAGATAGACAAATAGATAATCAAAAGCATACAGATAGATAGATAGACACAGAAAAAAAAATCCAAACAAATAAAAACAAACAAAAACAAACAAACAAACAAACAAATTCACACTGACAACCAACCAACCAACCAACAAAACAAAACAACCAAAAAAAAAAAAAAAAAAAAAAACGAAATAACCCAACTCCCCCCCTTCCCCCTTCCCCCCTCCACTCTTTCCTCCCCAGAACGAAGCCATGATGCGGGAAGCCCACAAGGAGAGAAGCCGGACCGCCCACGATGTATGTGAGAAGTACGACGTATATATGGGCCAGGATGACTACGTAAGGAAGTTGACTCAACAGGGAGAGAAGCTGCAATATTCAGATTGGTTTACGCTCAAACGGTAAGTTGTTTGGTTGGTTAGGGGTAGGGTGGGGGTGGGGGAGTGGGGAGGGTTGGGTATTTTGTGGGGGTGTTGTGTCGTGCTATATATATATATATATATATATATATATATATATATATATATATATATATATATATATATATATATATGTATATATATATATTTTTTTTTTTTTTTTTTTTTTTTTTTTTTTTTTTTTTTTTTTTTTGAGGGTGAGTATTGTTTTTTTTGTTTTGTTGTGTTTTTGTTTTCCCTTTCGTTTTTGTATTGTT
>BOPN01004520.1:95000-100000 GCA_017312705.2 Penaeus japonicus
TGGTCATCGTCACAATAAATACAGATTATTTCCGCCTAGGATATGACTATAACTACAAATCCAGGAACAGTGATTACCGAAAAGATTTAAAAGTTCCCATAAGATACTTTTCTCGAAAACACTGGAAGGACAAATAGCGGAATCCTGACTCAGCTGTTTATTGAAGGTCGTTTGCCTCTTTCTTACTTGACATTCTACAAACTTAGTCTGTGTCATCTGATGGCTAAAAAGAATCCGTAAAAAGAGAAAGGGATTTGCAAACACACCTGTCTAAAGTATTACGGTGCTTATTCAATCCGGAAACGTAATAAAATCAAATAATTAAAAAAATCACCTTGCAATGTGTAGTTCTTGTCGCGTCATTGGAATATCCGTTTTCTATTAACTGATGAGTTGGTTCTAGGTATAACTAAAGGGAATTGAAGGTTAAGAAACGTGTTAACCCGTTTAGTCATGGTAAGGTGGGTTTTAATATGCAGGATCATTTTATTATTGTGTGACTTCTCGTCATATTGCAGTGAATATCAAATTATATCAATAAAGTATTTTCTTCAGGTAGCGCATATACTTTTCTGTTTTACAATTTTCCTATAAGGAATCTCGTCCAAATATTGTCCGCTTTCTCTATATTCCGGTTTCTTGTTCGTCTATAATCATCTAAGTCAAGAAGCTGTGGTGGCTTGCTAATCATTATGATAATCACTGCAAAATTCATATAGATTTCTCTCAACCGGGTGTTCTACATACACATTTTTTTACGTAACCCTCATCACTTTAAAATTGAAAGCTGATCGTCAGTTCATCATTGGCAATGAAATTTCGAAACCGGAGGAAAATTGTTGTCTGCAAATTGTTACACCTTTACAAGTCTTAACCGTCTATTGTTTACGATAACCTGGGTCAAAATCTAACGCCATTCACTCTCGTATTGTTTTTGTTTTTCACTCGTTTTTATTCGGTTGCATAAAACAGTTCCGCGTGTTTGACGTTATTGCAGTGATACTTTCGTCCAGGTGCGATCCACGTATAACTTGTTTTCGTTTATGTGTTGAGAAGGAGAGACAGGGAGGAGGGAAAAGGGGGAATGGGAGAGAGGGATGGATTAGGAGGGGGAAAAAGGGAGAAGAAAGGGGGAGGGGGGGAGAGGGAAGGGAGGGAAAAGGAGAGAGGTGAGGGTGAGGGAAGGGAGAGGAAAAGAGGGAAGGGAAAGGGAAATAGAGAGGGAGAGAGGGAAGGGAAAGGGAGAAAGGTGAAGAAGAATGAGAGTGAGAGGAATAAGAAGAGGGAAAGGGGGAGAGGAGAAGGAAAGAAGGAAAAGAGGAATGAGGGAAGGGAAAGCGAAATAGAGAAGAGAGAGAGAAGCAGGGAGAGAAGGTCATGTAGGAAGAAATTGGGACGGGAAGAAGGATATGAGGAAGTAAGAGTGAAAGAAAGAAGAGAGAAGAAAAAAAAAAAAGAAGGAGGGAAGAGAGAGGGATACAGACGAGAGAAAAGGGGAGGAGAGAAGGAAGGATGAAAGGAAGGAGGGAAGGAAGGAAGAAAGGAGTATGACGAAGGGTGTGAATACTCTCGTCTATATAACAATTTCCTAACCTTACTTTCCACCAGTCACCAGCCACGAATCTGTAGACATTCAAACGGTAATTCAAACGGTAATTCAAACGGTGATTCAAACGGTAATTCAAACGGTGATTCAAACGGTAATTCAAACGGTAATTCAAACGGTGATTCAAACGGTAATTCAAACGGTGATTCAAATGCGTTCGTATGGGTTGTTTGTATGTCCGTTTATTTTGTAATTACGTCATGATGTAGTGACGCTATGAAGTAGTTATGTTATGATGTAGTGACGTTATGATGTAGTTATGTTATTATGTAGTGACGTTATGATGTTTGACGTTATGATGTAATAATGTTATGTTAGGTAGTGATTAAGAAGTAGTTATGTTATGAAGCCTTCATTAACCTTAAAGATGCATTTTTATGGTTAATCAGATTCAATACTGCAATACAAATAACAAACATTAAAGAATATGATTGTTACTTTTGGGTACGTATAGTATATGTATATGTATATATATATCATATATTGGGTACGAATGCATATGTTTTGAACAAGCGAGTCGAGGGCGTGCAGTTCACGAAAGCAGTGACCGTGTGCTTGTAACTAATGGTAATAACTATTAGTAGAGAAAATATATATTGCTTGTATTTTAACTAGGACGGATGGTTTGCAATTGCCATATTATTCATTAGGGAAATATAAGGGAAAGTGGGTGTCAATTGGTTTGTGTTTATGCTTGCGTTCCTGAGATTATTTTGTGGTTTGTTCAGTTTCTCGCAAAATTACATCTACCCTTGATGAACAGGCTGATTTCATTGTCACACACACACACACACACACACACACACACACACGCCCGCACACGCCCGCACACACACTCACACTCACACACACACTAACACGCATATACTTATATGTATACATACACACACACCCTAGCACGCATAAACTTATATGTACACACACACACACACACACACACACACACACACACACACACACACACACAAACACACACATAACCTTCCTTTCAAGCGAGGACGCTACGGCCATAACCGCACACCGCAGAATATCCAACTTATCTTATTCTTTACACGAGGGAAAATGCTGATGACTCTGTCTTTCATTTACCTCTCAATAATCACACAAAAATTATTAAAACAACCAACGCTTGATAATTGTATGTGAGATATACATATGTGTATATGTATGTGCATATGTTTTGTGTGTGTATGTGTGTGTCTATGTGCTTGTCCGTGTGTACGTATTTATGCGCGTGCGTGTCCGTATGTACGTATTTGTGCTTGTGCGTGTCCGTATGTACGTATTTGTGCTCATGCGTGTCCGTATGTACGTATTTGTGCTTGTGCGTGTCCGCATGTCCGTGTTCCCGTGCAGGACCAAACGACGAGAGATGAGAGGAGAATACGAAGGAAACATTCACTGGGTGAGGCAAAGCGGAGACGAAGGAAGCATGACCCCACGAGCAGAATGATGCGCCGTCTTGGCCTAGAATGTCAGTCGGCAGGGGGGGGAGGGGGGGGGGGAGGGGAGGGGGGGGGGGGGGGGAGGGGAGAGGGGGGATCAGTCCCAAACCAGACTGCGCTCGATCACGTCTTGAATGCAGGGCAGAGGCGCAGGCACACATACTGGTCAGGATGGGAGTCTGGATGGAGGCTGGCTCTTATATGACAGCTATTTTTAAGGGGATGATTGCAGACATTGCCTCACAATACACGCGCGCGGGCACAAATACTCACAAACACACACACACATATGAATAACTGAATGAACAAATAATTAAACACACACACATGAATAAATTTATATATATATATATATATATATATATATATATATATATATATATATATATATGTATACACACATACACATACTCACACACACACACACACACATTCTTACTCTTTTTTCAGCACCATTGATATCTATCATTACGATCACATCTTTTTTTCCTCATCAAAACAACGCAACTAACCATATTTTCCATCATTCTCCGCCAACAGATCGATCAGCTGTTCGAGAAGTACCGACTGGATTTCGAGCTCTTCGGATACGACTACGAGGCATATCGGCAGATGGCTCTTGAAGAATGACGAAGGATAAAGTGTATTTTGGAGATTCTATTTATGATTCGTATTTTTACGCCGTATAGTTTTAAGTCGATGTAAGGTAATATATTGAATGTTAGTAATATATGAATTTAGGTATCAGTAATATCTAGAAATTGTATGATTGATATCTAGAAATGTATAATGGATAGATCAGAGTGTGGATTGATATATGATTTTTTTTTTTTAATACAGAAAAAAATAACAACAAAAAATAGCCTGTTATATCACTCACTTAACAATAACCATCGTCAATACACGAAGAAAAAGAAAGAAAGAAAGAAAGAAAAAAACAAAACAGTTGGTATTTTTATTTCCTGTTCATCCTTCCATATGAGATGTTCTCTCATCGCCGACAAGTGCTGGTGACTCTTACAACACTTGGGTTACATACTTTCTCTCCCAAGCCTTGTATTACAGGGTATCTGTGCACCTCCATTTCAAAACTTCAATTACTGAACCTTAGTCTACATGCGCCATTGGCAATCTGCTCTTTATTCATATCATAAGGCATCTGTCTACTTTCACTTGGGATGTATCTATCTCTTTCCTTCAAATATGTCTGCTTGCATCACAAGGCATCTATGAAACTGCATTAACAGTCTCTCTGGTTATGGATGCAATTGAAAGGCTAAATTCATTGCTTTTCATGACACGACCTCCTCATAACATTTATTCCTTGTATGAATATTCTAGTTACGAATATAGAGGTTATTGCCTTCTTAGAATTGCAAACATTCTCGTATTCTATGTCTGTCGTTTCCACCCCCCTTCCCTTCCTCTCAAGGTCTACACTCTTTTATCTATTACGCTATCTATGTCTTCTCTCGCAACCAATATCTTTGATGATGAAGGATAATCTGTTTTATCATATATTTATCTATCTATCTATATATAGATATCCTGTATGCTTGTGTGTACACGTATGTGTGTGTGTGTGTGTGTGTGTGTGTGTGTGTGTGTGTGTGTGTATGCGTGTGTGCGTGTGTGTGTGCATATTCATGCACGCCGACATAAACTGTATATAATTGTAACGAACATTAAGTGTTGTATGTTCAACAGTCACCACTAGTATATCATACATAAGAAAGCTTTAGAACTAGACTCAAGAAAGTATTCAAAGGTGCTCAAGTGTTTTTCTCACTCTTGATTATAAAGATTATCTATTACTATTATTATCGAGAAAGGGAGAAATACAACAAAATGACTGTGAACACATATTTATCAAATAAAGATTCTAACCTTGATTATCACTTTTATATCCTATGAACAAAAGTACACATTTGAACTCAAACTCAAATATC
>BOPN01004520.1:120000-121692 GCA_017312705.2 Penaeus japonicus
GGTCATTCAATCCTCTGAGACGATTTGGAGGTTGGAGAATCTTATCTCATCACCCCGGAAGGACAATGAATCTCTCTCGACGATTTCTCTCACAGCTCAAACAGCATTCACACAAAGCAGCGTTTCAACACTTGGCTGATCTGCTTTGGCATTTCAGGTTCCGTTCTTCGCTCTGGCAGCCGTAGCCTTGGCAGCGCCCCAAGGATACTCCGCACCGGCACCCGCCGGGGGAGGAGTACCTCTTCCTGTAGGAGGGCCAGGACCTGCTGTCTCCGTCGATGCAGGTCTCCCGGCAGTAGGAGGAGGCGCGCCGGTGTCTTGCCTCGAGGGAGAGGTCCTTAACGTGGACGGAACTTGCTCAGTTCCGCAGATAACCCGCCATGTGTACGTCTTCGCGGCGCCCGACCAGCCCGTGCCTCAGGGTCCCCCTCCCTCCATCCCTCCTCCCCAGGTAGAGCACAATGTGATCTTCATCCGCGCCCCCGAACAAGGGGAGGGCGCCGAGCCCATCGTGGTGCCGCCCCCTCAGCAGCAGAGCGTCATCTACGTGCTCAGCAAGAGGCCGAACACTATTGGAGGGCGCCCGATCATCGAAGTCGCTGCGCCGCCGCCCTCTAACCCCGAGGTCTTCTTCGTCAACTACGGCCCGAACGAGAACCCCGTCCTGCCCGGCGGCATTGACCTTCAGTCCGCCCTCAGCGCCGCCGCCCCCGCCACGGGACAGCTCATCGGAGGCGACGCCGGGGGATTTGACGGCGGTTTCGCGGCCGGCCCCGGACCTGGCGTTGGCCTCCCTGGCCCCCAGATCGGCCTGGACAACTTGGCCAACGACTACACCCCGAACGCCGTCGCGCCGCCGGTCGGCCTCTACTCCGCGCCATAGGCCTACCCTTCGCGTCACTTCGTCAATAACCTCTGGAAGGTATATGGGTACTTGTTTTAATTTTTTAATATATTTTAAGCTAATCAAAAAAAAAGAAAAAAAAAAAAGAAAAGAAAAGGAGATCTGCCTCAAGTTAAGCAGTCTAGTCAGACCTTTTGTTACCTTTGATAACGATTTGTAAATAAACACATAAAAACCGTTACTACTTCTTTGTTTTCACCATCATTGCTGATCATTGTGGCATCAAATTGATTTAGATTCTAATGAAAACCCATTGGAGATCTTTAGATTTATTGCATCAAAGGAAACTGAGCCAGGAGTCATTGCACTGAGGGAGAGATGATCACAAACTTTCTCTGGTTGATTGTGTAGAACATGTGTGGGCGCTCGACTCTCTCGCTGTTTGTATGTGCGCGCAGGGTTGTGTGTGTATGCGTGTATGTGTATGTGTACGTATGCGAGTAGTGCTTCAGAAACTCTGTTAGGATCGTGTGGATATGAAATTACCTTAAAAGCAATATCCTCTTATAATTAATTAAAATCTCTCATTTGTCTTCCATAAGGGAATAACACATTCTCTTGCCCTGTCAGTTAGGCTTGCACAAAATGATTATATTTTTTTCGCTTCATCATTGGCTCTTGACACATAATGTTACGGTGAAAGTACAACACAGAATGACGTTAATAGCATACTAAACCTTTCTTGTTTTACTTCATTTTCTTCATTTATCTCTGTTATTTTTTTAAGTATTATTAATTTCATTGATTTCTTAGGCTTAATATTTTGTTGAATGTCACGCATATATATA
>BOPN01004521.1:17500-19537 GCA_017312705.2 Penaeus japonicus
ATATAAGAATGAATGGATGTAGTGAAAAATCTCGTCAAAATACCTATGTCTATTAGTAATAGTATTACACTCTTATTTTCAAAATTTTATATTACTAACCAATAATGATATTTTATTCAGCTGTGATGAAGGAAATATTGAAAATTAAGTTCTAGTGTTTTTATATAAATCCTCATGCATCCCTCATATCAACAATAGAATAGCCTTGCTAAAGTGATTCCCCTAACATTACCAATAAGAACTGTACTTTCACCAGAACACCCCATCATGAGGCCGAGGTCGTGGTGCTGGGCGTGGGCGGTCCTCGTGGTGGGTTTGTGGGGAGTTGGAGGCCCAGCGCAGGCATTTACGCTCGAGGGCTACTTTAAGGTGAGTTGGTTCATGTGTCCGCTTACTTTTAATGATATGATTTAATGATATGAGCTGGAATTTCCATTTAGGGTGCATGTTTCCCACGCACCTTCTCTCTCTCTCGCTTTCTTATTTACAATTTCTTTAATCGGTACACGGCGTTCGTAAAGTGTGAGTTTATTGTAGAACGCTTCTTTAAGTCACTGCTCAGTTATTGATTGTGTTATTTAGTGTTCCTAAGTTTGGTCGGCGTCTTTTTGCGGCTGTATATTGAGAATCCATTTAATTATTGTTCCAATTTATTGTGTCTCTTCCTTATCTCTGTTTCTGGATGTGTATTTTTCGTTAGTGGAAATAATGCTGAATCTGACGGCTTGTATAAGTACGTTCTCTTCTTGGAAATATGTTTTTTGCTTGTGTCTCTGTCAAACCCTCCACTTCCAAACCGTCTCACTTTCCAGGTGCTTGCTCTAGCTGCCAAGAAGAGGGATGTCTGGAGGAAGATATTCTTAGGGAAGGACGTAGGTAAGCTAATAAAAACTGGCATTGTTATTCTGAGGAGTGATATAATACCGACACATTAATGGTCTCTCTTCAATTTTGGAATTGATCATATCTATTCGCACCTTTTCTTATTTCCTCCCGCAGACGAAAGGGTTCTACTGAAAGGCTTATTGATTTGACTTTTAGGATGATTGCTCCATAGATAGTGATAATGATTATCATTCTACTAAAATAATTTAATGGCAGTAGCCAGTGATAGTAGCAATACTAAAACTAATGATGAACTTCAAAATATCTTTAATGCTAATGACTAAGAAAAGAATGGGTGCTGTAACTTATTCCCCATTAAAAAAAACTGATGCTAACACTGCAACAAAGTTAAGTATGAACCTGTAAAAGTCTATGTATAAGTCTGAAATGAATCCTGCTTCTCCCGCAGGCTTCGACGTCTCGCCTTGGCTCTTCAAAGATAGAGTGAGGCCCCCGTACGTTCCTGTGGTCACCAGCTTCCCTCGATCGCCTTCCTTCGGCCACTACAGGAATGAGAGAAATCCAGCTGCCTCCCCCTCCACGGGCTCTTCCTACACTTTCTACGACGGGCAAGTGTCGATACCAAATGCCAGGAGGTATTACACGTATCTTGAAGGAGGAGGAGAAGGAGGAAGAGGAGGAAGAGAGAGAGGAAGTGGAGGTTGGTGGAACGGCAGGGCGGTATTCCAAGGCCTTCGGAGGAATGATGTTATTGGTCAAGATTACTTCGGAGAATCGGCAGGACTGTATCCCGGGCAGAGTCGACACCGAAGGGAAATCCGCAGCGACCTGCTGAGCGAAGAGGAGGGGCGGCCGTACCGCAGACGCAGGAGGGCGACGATGTCTCGAGGCGCCACGACGGAGTCTCTAGAATTCAACAGGAGATTTCAGGATTTGACTTATCTCGGTTACACAGGCTTACCCGAGAGATAGCCTATCACACTACAGTATTTTCAAAGACGTATAAATCAAATCAATAATAAAATATAGAATCTTTATCTTACTTTGTCTCAATACACACATTATCACGAGAGTCCTGTGCGAAGCTGATTCAAGATTTGGGCGCTACTTACTTTGTGCACTTTGACACGTCCTTCATTGTCGAATTCCTGGGAAAGGCTTTTTTAGAGTTGACATTTATAGATTCAGAAA
>BOPN01004521.1:45127-57627 GCA_017312705.2 Penaeus japonicus
TCGTAAGAGCAGATCATCCTCCGCCGGGCGTCTCTCTGGTGGAGGGGAGCAGGCCATGGAGACTACTGTCTCCAAAAATTCCCGAGAGAGGCCCTCGGGAAGCGAGGGAGAGGAGGAGGCGCCTCCCTCCCAAAAAAAGAAAATAAAAACCGGCGGACAAGGCACTTCCAAACCCCATAAAACGTAATCCACGCGTATACCATTATACAATGGAACTGTCGAAGTCTTAGATCAAAATTAAATTCCCTTAGATTATTAGCCTCGTCCTATGCTCCCGATATTATCGTACTACAAGAAAGCCATTTAAACGACCAAGTCTCTGACGAGGTCGTATCGCTAAAAAACTACCATCTTTGTAGAAAAAGACCGAGGGAAGGGGTGGAGGCGGAGTCGCCATGTACATCCACCAGAATCTCCCTTTCATTGAAGTGACGATTAATTCTACTTTGGAACACGTCGCATGCAAAGTAAAATTCAATAACACGTATCTGACTATATGCTCAGCTTACTGTCCACCTGATAAAAGGTTAATCTATGATGAGCTTTTTGCTATTCAGGACAGTCTGCCAAACAATAAATTAATTCTAGGTGATTTCAATGCTCGTCATACATCTTGGGGTTCCCTGCGGGTGAATGGTAGAGGTGAGCAAGTAGTTAAGTTGATCAACGACTCTGATCTGGTTCTTCCTAAGTGGTAGTCCAACGCGAATAGACGATAATACCGGTAATTTGAGCTTTATTGACCTATCACTGGTTTCCTCAACACTAGCAGCCAAGTGCCTGTGGCACACCATTGACGACTCGTTGGGAAGCGATCACCTTCCTATTTGTATTCAATATTCATGCGACACCACGAGGACGCCTTCAGCACCCAAATTTAACGTAAAAAGAGCAGATTGGGTCGCCTTCACAAGGAGCGTCAAGCTCGAAGTTGTTGGAGAAACCATTGATGATAAAGTAAACAATGTTCAAAATTGTATTATAGAAATGCAGCAACGCGAGAAGCCATTCCTAAGACTTCGACAGATAGCGTTAAGCATAGAGTTCCATGGTGGACACCAGATTGCCGCAGGGCGCTATGTGAACGAAATAGGGCCTACAGGCTTTTCCATAATAATATCACAAATGAGAACTTTCGCAAATACAAACAAGCGAGAGCTAGGGCTCGTAGAACAATCAGACAAGCCAAAAGAGACTCCTGGCGAAGCTTTGTCTCTACAATAAATAGTAACACCAAGTTATCAGAGGTTTGGTCCACAGTAAATAGAATCAATAGAAAAAAGTCATCAAATAAGATCAGAAATATTATTCATGAGGGAATTAATTATGATGAACCTAGAGACATTGCTAACACAATCGCCAGGCAGTTCTCTTATACAAGCAGCTCGGAAAATTACAACCCTGCATTCCTGACCACCAAGGAAGCAGCCGAGCTGCAACCAATTCACTTTGCCACAGGAGATAATTTTGATTACAATAAAGACCTTACAATGAATGAGCTTGTCCGAGCCCTAGAAGCCTGTAGAGGAACATCCCCAGGCCCCGATGAGATTCGATATGAGATGATAAAGCATTTTAATCATGATGACATGATTAAGTTACAGAAGTGTACAATGACATTTGGAAAAGGCAGACTTTTCCAAATTCATGGCACTTCGCCCACATCATTCCCATATTGAAAAGAGGGGGAAATCCCAGATCCGCCATCTCTTACCACCCAATTGCGTTGACAAGTTGCTTATGCAATGGAAAAGAATTGTTAATAGTAGGCTATTGCATTTTTTAAATACCAGAAATTTACTAGTTGACGAGCAGTGCGGCACCGAAAAGGACGCCAAACTCTCGATCAGCTGGTAAAACTGGAAAGTCATTCATGAGGCATTTGCCAAAAACATTTTTTGATTTCAGTATTTTTAGATATAGAAAAAGCCTACGACATGACTTGGCGACATGGCCTACTCAGAAAACTTTATGCTTTCGGATTACGTGGAAACTTGCCTTGTTTCATCCAAAATTTCATTTCTGACAGAACGTTTTCTGTCAAATTATTTTCTGACAATGTCACTTTCTCGGACATTTTTGTCCAGGCAAACGGGGTCCCACAAGGAAGTGTCTTGTCTCCCACATTATTTCTGTGTATAATAAATGACATTTTACCATCTCCTCCTCGAAATCTTAAATACTCACTGTACGCCGATGATTGTGCATTGTGGCACTCCAGCAATAATGCAGAGTTCTCGGCAAATCAAATCCAATTGGCACTGGATATGATTCATAACTGGGGCCTCCAGTGGGGTTTTAAGTTTTCCATTAAAAAGAGTATTGGCGTGGTCTTTACACATAGGAGAAAGCCCAACATCAGGCTAACTCTGAACCCAACCATCCAATACCTATTCAAAATTCAGCTAGATTTCTTGGACTACTCTTTGATAGTAGATTGAATTGGAAAGACCACATTGGTCAATTAAAGAATAAATGTCAAAAAGCACTCAATTTATTAAAGTGCATTTCTGGACACAAATGGGGAGCTGATAGAAAGTCTTTACTGATGTTATATAAATCCCTGATTAGATCTAAAGTAGATTATGGGTCAATCGTGTATGGCTCAAAACAGCGAGCTCAACTCTGAAAGGTTTGAATGTTGTGCAGAATGCGTGTTTACGCGTCTGTCTTGGAGCCCTTAAGTGCACTCGCACTGAGCGCCTAGAGGTAGAGTCGGGAGTACCTCCCCTCCGTCTTAGACGCGGCCAGCTTGCGCTGACTTATGCCGCCAAGGTAGCCAGGCAGCCCCATCATCCTAACAAGGATGTTTTGCGCCGGCAGGTAGGGCCCCAGCAACGCGGCGGGAAGCCGCTGGGCAATAGACTCCATGACCTCACAGATAAAGTCGGTATAGATCTCTCTACCATCGATACCCTGGTTCAGTCAAATATAGCACCGTGGGAAACACCCAATTTTTCCATCTTTGTAGACTGGCTACCATCAGCCAAAGCCACGGTGTCGGAGGTGGAGGTACGCCAGAGGTTCAGAGAGATCCTAATTAAACATCTTTCCTTTTTTCATTTATATACCGACGGGTCCAAGACAGACGAATGTGTGGGAGCGGGTGTATGGTCGACTGAATGCCAGTTGAGATTTCGATTGCCGAATCATACATCGATCTTTCTTGCTGAACTTTTTGCAATAGATAAAGCTTTAGATTTTGCCCTATCGACGACCCACGATAGAATAGTCATTTTTTCAGACTCGTTAAGTTCAATTAAAGCCATTAAATCACTAGAAACCACCTATAATGAAATACAGGGTAATATCATTCGTAAAATGCATAGTGCCAATAAATCAATCAAACTGATATGGGTACCTGGACACTCGGGTATCCATGGAAATGAACAGGCTGACAAACTAGCCGGGTCAACTGGGGCCTGGTATTATCCGCACAGATCTCAGGTGTTTTGTCTCTTTTATAAAAGCAAAAATCCATCTCCTGTGGCAGAGTGAGTGGACCGACCTCACAATGCACAACAAAACAAAAGAAAAAATAGAAACGTGGGACACAGCCCACAGAAAATACAGAAGGGAGGAGGTGGTGCTGGCCCGCCTCAGGGTAAACACAACAAGACTAACCCACCTCACTCCCTACATAGAAAAAAGATTCCCTCCTCAATGCCAACACTGCAATAGAATTTTACCAATAAACCATATACTTATAACATGCAATCAATACAATAACCAAAGACAAAAAATAAAAAATTATTTACAAATTAAAAATATTGAATTGAATATAAAAAATCTACTTTCTGATAAGGAAAAAATAATAAGTAATCACTTTTTTAAAGGAGACAAAACTTTATGACCTTTTATAGATTGATAAAATAAAATGGAATCATTGGCTTAATAACCTTGGCCTGTGCCGCTGGTTGATAGCCAATAAATCCAACAAGCAAGTGATCCGAATTTATTAGCTGTTTAGTATATTAGACGTCAAATGGCTTCCTTCTAGCGAGCAATGGGGATGTGATCAGTGAGTGAGTTTCTGATTATTTTCATATTATGTACTTGGTTAAATACCATTACGAGCTTTATTTGAACTGTATTGTGTATACCCAGTGAAGTCCCGAGTTTGTATTTTGTTATTGAAATTTATGTACATGTATGAGGAATTAATTGTTTGAAGTTTGAGCTTTCCTGTACATTTATGAATATTGTTTTGATATTGCAATGGAACAAATAACTAAACTTTATTTAGCAGACATGTACGATACTGTATTTTGCGTAGAATTCATGGATCCTTTATATTTCAGGTTGAATATTAATAAAGACAACGCTCTTGGCTGCCATTTGATTTTCCTTTTAACCTCGAGTGGCTTCATCATTCCAAGAAAGAAAGCAGAAAGAGAGGAGAAACAAAATGAAAGAGATGAGAGGCAGAGCGAGAGAGTTTGAGAAATTAGAATTTAAGGCAAAAAAGCGAGAAAACAGCGGCAGAATGAATATGAAATGGCCATATTGGGAATCGGAAACCAAGGGATTATAGTCAGGTCACTACACGTTTCCTGATTTGAAATTGCCTAGTTTTAATGAGCAAAAATGATATTCATGACTAAATCACGCGTTTCGAGAAAATTGCTGAGATACACAACTGGGAGATTAAACTAGGTTGCTTTATGTTCTCTGTAATTATGAATTTGTTAAAGATGCCTGGCTTAAGATATATTTCCTGGATGCTGAATATTATGATTAGCAATTCAGGTACAGCAAAGTGAGTAACAACGAGGCGTATGTCCAATTAGTACCTAGAATGGATCAATAGCTCACAAGTTGGCTCAGCCTTAGTGAAGTGAAGGAGGAATTTAATGACCTTTGTGATTTCTTAGTGAGAGATCAATTATTAAGTATCTGTTCCTAAGACATGAGGATATTTTTGAAGGAAAAGTTATTTAAGCTGCTGATCGTTTCCGAGCCGCCTTCGCCGTGATAGATCGTGAAATAAATCTATCGCTAGAGACGAAACGAGCGAAAAGCGCAATGGCGAATCTGAAGTGGTGTCATAATTATGAGGCAACAGGTCATATTCGTCCAAACTGCCCTGAACTAAAGCGAGCGAGGTCGGGGTCATCAAAGATTAACTTTGTATATAAAACTGATCTTATCCCTCAGAACAATATTACTATAAAGCGGCTTTGTTGAATAACCCATTAACCCATTGCATACGGGTGTCATGACATACATGACGTAGGAGCTTTGGCCTGACGACGGGCGTCATGACGTACACGACGTTCGGGGATTTTGGATCACTGTGCTATTTTATTTTGCTATGAAAAAGGAATGAGTGATGATGGCTACTGCAGTCATAATTACTATAATTACCGTAATATCGTGCAAGCTTAACGTCCAAAACCTAGATGGCACCACTTTTTTCTAGCACCAGCAGGTGAGAGAGCCTTGAATGGCACCCATCCACGGTCTCTAGCATGCACTGTCTCTATAGAGCGATGGCACACACTAAGTTGATGAACCCTTGCTCTAAAGTACCGCCGATGAAGGATGTGCAGGCAGAACGAGAAGAGGAAGGTGACTCAATCCATACCCAGTGTCTAAAATGTGCTCCTGTGCCAATATGGATGCCTTTCAATGTGGCACTCACAGTCACAAGCACAGGTTTCATTCCTCTTCCCTACCTCTTCTTGTTATCTTTATTGTAGGTGGTTATATGTTTCGTATTCGTTCATGACAGCACAAAAATACGAAAAAATAAAGTTGCCTTTTGTCCTCCCATAGAACAGCAATACTTCTATCCCACTGAGTATAAAGAAAATAATGAGCTAATATGGATAACATACTACAATTTTAGTCAACTGCAGCACTGATAGAGCCTGTCATACGGCACATATAAGTCTCTAAACTCAATAAAACACACAAAAAAACAAAACACAAAAACCGCTCTAGTTTTACAATGAATGACTGAAAGAGATTTGGATGCTTCAAATTATATTGCTTCAAGTGGTCTCTCTCTAAAATAAAACCTATCCTGGAGGCTGGGCAAGCAAATTTATCTCCGTCTGCAATGGGTTAATGCTCTTTTAGATTCTGGATGTGCAACTGTTATAGTAAAAGACTCTCTAAACCCCTGAAAGGCTTTTACTCTGTACGATTATCTAGGTGTCGGTTAAATTTTTCATGAAATTCGGTGATTCATTAAGAATCAATTTTTGACTGGCTGGGTCAATGCCATCGCAGCGCCCATTAAATTCACCGATATTCTAATCGGAATCGTATCTGGAGTGAAAATCCCTGAATTAATCTGAAGAGGTGATTCAGTAACAAATAATAATACTCTTATGAATATCGGCGACAATGCAGTGACGCACATTGACAATGTGGTGATGGTAGTTCAGACTCAAAGCACTAAAACAGCTGACATTACTAATCCTCTTTTCTTGATTATGCTTGAGGAGATAACTAAAGAGGTTTCAAAACTCGAGTTGATTAACGAGTAAAGTAAGTGCCCCACACTAAAAGATATAATGTAAAGTGAATGTAAAGTCTAGATCTGTGAAGTATGAAAGGATTAATGATCTCATTTACTTGACATGCATTCATTGTAAAGTCGAGAATAGAGTTGGAATAAAGCAATTGGTGGGTCCTACTAGTTCCGACATTTACTATCCACTGCTCATGATTCTCCTGTTGGTGGACACTTCTCGCACAGTAAAACATCCGAAGAGATGTATTATAAGTGTAAAGCGATTTTGTCGATCCTGGCTTACATGCCAGAAACCTTAAGGGAAAGTAAAGTAAGTACCATTTGTATCCATGCCCGTGATAAGTGATCCATTTGTCCGAGTTGCAAAAGATCTCGTCGGGCCGTTAACTCCTGAACGAGGTCACAGGTATATTCTCACCTTAATTGACTGTGCTCCTCGTTTCGCGAAGCTGTTCCTTTGCATAACATTGACACAATAACAGTTGCTGAGAGTGTAATTGACATATTTTCCTGTGTTGGTATTCCGAAAGAAATATTGTCGGACCGCGAAACCCAGTTCAAATCAGATCTGATGAACGAGATAACTAGACAAGCCCTTATCAAGCTTGTGATAGAACAGTAGAGCGATTTCACGCAGTTTTGAAATCCGTACTTAAGAAACTATGCACTGAACAACCTAAAGACTGGGATTGATATATTCCCTCAGTACTATTTCCATATCGCAAAATCCCAAATGACACCTTGAAGTTCTCCCCTTTTGAACTGCTGAATGGCCAAAGGGTACACAGACCTCTCACAATTTTGTATGAACTGTGGACAAATAATGATCTGGATAGTGAAGTAAAGAACTCTACAACTACGTACTCGATTTAAGAACTAAACTAGGTGAATCGGCGCAATTAGTTTCGTCTCATGCTCATTCAGTTCAGTTCAGATAGATTTATAAAGCGTCGTTTCGCCCAGGCTATATGCACAAGACAGCCAGGCTACTGCCAGCTATAAGTGCTGACTCATCTGATCATCATAAATGAATGCTTACTGTGGTGGTCTGATTGCCTATAGGCACTCCAGTTGCCAGGGAGCAAGTGACAGGCATAGCCATCTAATCAGCCTGGCGGCTGTCGTCTCTGGGCCCTGCCTGAGGAAGTGAGTGTGCTCGTAATTCATCAGGTAGTTCTCTAATTTGGCGTCCGGCACGCCACAATGTTCACAGTATCGCTCATCATGCTCAATGGTGAGTATGATTTGCCACACAGAAGGATAGCCTATTTTCAATCTGTAAAGGCTGACTTCAGCACACTTAGATATTCTAGGAGAGAATCAGCGACTCATAGCCTGTGGCATCTGAGTACCAGCTGGCCGAGGGGGAGGCTCTCACTTCCTCTCTGTGGCGCTGCAGGGCACCGACCTGCCCTGCAGCCATCGTTTTACCCCTTAGCAGTTCCCGGCTAGGATGCACAACAAGATCACTCAAGGGTTTCTTCCTGCCTTCCTCTGCCAATCTGTCAGCTAAGTCATTCCCTTTGATACCAACATGGCTTGGAATCCAGTTGATAATGATGCGTCTACCCTAATCCAGGATTCTCTGACCAATGGTGAGAATCGTGGTCCAAAGATAAACGTTATCAAGGAGCGTGCTTTGTTGCAGGCTGTCAATGGCGGCCCTAGAATATGTATGTATGACAACATGCCTGTCTGTTTGGGCTGCATGGGATAGGACCCCCATAATAGTAACTGCCTCTGCCTCGAGTGAGAAGGCATTGTCAAATACCCCTTGCTGCAAAACCGGCGCCTGCAGTGAGGGTGATGGGGTCTACAGAACTATCAGTGAAGTAGGTTTTACTACCCCAGCAGAGTGATTGCTGCAATATTCCTCTCTGCCTCATCCCTTAACAGAGGCAGTGAGTACTGTGTCTTTCTCCTTGACTGGTTCATGACAAAAAACTCCATCAAGGATCGTGCCAACGGCGGGGCTGTGACATAGGGTGGGGGAGGTCCTTGCCCTTAACCAGTAGTGTCTCCTTGAGCTCAAAGCGTATCAGCACCCTGGCTGTGTGAGACAGCCAGGTGTTGTTAGCAAAGAGTTCATGGTTTTGTGCAAGTCGTCTCTGCATTTTCTGTCTTACCTGCGTCTGGCAGGGATTGTAGGAATTTGGTTAAGAACTGGGCTGCCATTTAATCAATCTAGGTGTCCAGGGGTAAAAGATTGGACTCCAGGAGGAGGTTGGTAACCTTAGCCTACCCAGGGGCACCAAGAATAATCCTGGGAGCCTCGTTTTGCATGATGGCCTTTTCTTGAGTCCAGGCTTGACCATGATCAGGGCGACGAAGGCGTAGTCCACAAAGAGATGGACAGCGTGCACATAGAAGGATCTTTGTACACGGTGCCCAGCCCCTAAGCGCCGCCCTGAAAGAGCTCTCATGACAGAGAGTCTTGACAGTGAGGTTCTCATCAACCTATACCCCCAAGTATTGGAAGACGTGAACCCACTCTAGATCTAACCCTTGGACTCACATTTTTTGGTCGTGAACATCGTGTTTCAGCGCTATTGCTTTGATTTGGGATCTGAGATCTTAAGCCCGACTCTGTGGTATTCCTCAGACATTAGGTCTAGACAATGCTGGGCCTTTCTGGTTATGCTCTCATTTCGTCACCCAGCAGAGATAATTGTGCAGGATCATCTGGATAAAAAATTACCCTGCTGGGGTAAGGTGACCTTGGAACTTCACTCTGGCAGTTCCGAAAATAGTTGACAATCCAAGCAAGCTGTTTGCCTTTGACAATGATAGAGCTAGTGTTGTTGACAGTGCTCAGTAAGGTGGCCATGCTTTGAGCTGTGCTCTTACCCCTTGTGAACCCATGTAGGTGTTCATGTGGAGGTCCCAACTTCCATTGGAACCGGTTTAGTACCATTCTCTCTGCTGTCTTTCCCAGATAGCTGAGTAGAGAGATGGGACAGTAATGTCCCGGCTCCTTTGGATTAGGGATGGGAACTATGTCAGCCCTCTTCCAGCACTGTGGTAGCGAGGAAGTCTCCCAGGACTTGTTGATGAGATGCAAGAATACAGGCTCACTTTCATGTCCTAGGTGGGAAATGATGGGGTAGGAGATTCCATCACAGCTCGTGGCTGAACAGGGACTGGTCTTATTTGTTTGCCGTAATTCCCTCAGAGAGAACATGGCGTCTGCGTCATCAGGCTCGACCGCCTTTTCTGTAATGAGGGCACACCTGCCTGGAAGCAATTCCTTATGGCATGCCCTTAACTCTGCTGGTAGACTGACGCTACTTGTTCTGGCAGAGAACTCGAGTGCTAGTCTCTCTACCTCTGACCACGGGTCATGGTGGGTCTGTCTGGAGGCGGAGCGATTTGCGGCCCATCTGATATGGTTCCATGGCTCTGAAAGGGAGGTTTGGTCGCCAAAGGACTCACACCCTCCAACCACATTTCCTGCTTTACCCTCTTAGCATTTTTCTGAGCATCTTTGAGACCCTCTCTCAAAAGAGAAGAGCAATCTCGGGGCACGACTCAATCACCTCGGCTATGTAGCAGCCTGCCACATCATGACTCCGAGTGGGAGCCAAGATAGGGTGGTGGACATTGAAGTCACCCCCTTTGAGAATTGGCTTATGTCCTGCAGCAGCACAGACTTTACTAATATCTAAGCTCCTACAGTTTGGCCTCCTGTACATATTGTACAGCTTGAGGGCAAATGGATCTCAACAGCAAGGAATTCGATGCCTTCTCCACAGTGCACAGGATCGGTGATCAAGGAGCAGGGGATAGTCGACTTCACAATCAAACCTCTGGTGCCTTGCGCACTCGGCAGCAGTAAGGGATATCATCCCGAGTAGCAAACAGAATCCCCCGTTCGAGTTTCCTTGAGTATGACAATGTCAGTGTTCCGAGATCGCACGATCACATGGAGAAGGGCGTTCCTTATGGAAAAGCCATTAAGTCCATCAAGTCTGTGTTGGTCTCAGTGTCTGATGCCCCAGTGTGGATAATGTCTGACATTTCACAGTATGACAACTCCTTGGTGAATTCTTCATTGATTGTGATTTCCTCATTTGACTTGTCACTGTCATCAGGACAGGTTGAGCCATTAGTAGGGCTGGGTGTCCAGGGAGGTGGAGAACCCTTGGTTGCCTTGACCTTCCCTCTAGATGGTTATGGCTTTCTCACCCTTTGGGGTTTGGGTGCAGGCTCTGCCAGTTTGGTCTTGGCCGCAAGTTGAGTGAAGAGACAAGTCTCGCCCTGAGTTGGAGTGGTTGTTGAAGCCATATGACTCATTCCCCTCTCCTTCAAGGCAGCAACAGTCTGAGTCATTGCCATAATGGCGACCTTGACTGCCTTCTCTGTCTTCTTACTGGTCCTCCCCAATGCTATTGCAACTGCCATGACGACTGTCATCAGCAGGAGTGTCAAGTCCTTCTCTGTAAACAGAATTGGTCTTTCCGCTCTTGGGGAAGACTTTGTGGTGTTCCCAGACCCCTTCCGAGTCTGTTTCTGTCTTGGAACTTCCACCAGAGCTGGAAACTCTTTCGTGTTGGAGGTATCCAGTGGTGGTTTTGCTTTGGGTGGTGCGTCCTTCCTGTTAGGAGGGTGGGGGGGAAATGAACATATCTTATGTTCTGGTACACTTCTAATATATCCAAATGTATAATTGTAAAAATAATGAAAACAGAACTGCCAATTTTCTACATTGTTATTTTTTCAGCCTCCATAGGGGAATGTTGACTTTAAGCTGAAATTCCACTTGTCTGACCATTGCCGTGTTACAATTGGCTATCGCCACAGCCTCTGGTGCCATAACTTCCGGCGTCACCTCACAATACTAATAATTCCGTCTGCTTCACGCCGCACAAGACTACCCTATATGCATTTTATTTGTGCTGTGTTCCTTTCTTATAAGTTTTTCAAATCAGTGGTTTGGATATGTCCAAGTTTCCTTTTAACCTCGAGTGGCTTAATTATTCATTCCAAGGATCATAAGTGAAAACCAAAGGGGCTAAAAAGGCCTTAATAAATAACAAAACCCCTGACATATATATATATATATATATATATATATATATATATATATATATATATATATATACATACATATATGTATGTATATATATGCATATATGTATGTATATGTTTATATATATAAACATATACATATATACATATATGTATGTATGTATATATATGTATATATACAAACATATATTTATATATATTTGTATATATATACATATATATATGTATAAATATATATATATATATATATATATATGCATATGTTTACATATATATATATATATATATATATATATATATATATATATATATATATATACATATATATGTATATACGGATAAATGTATATATATGCATATGTTTGCATATATATAATATATATATACATATATGTATACATATATATATAACATATATATTCATATATGTACATATACATACATACATATACATACATATATATATATATATATATATATATATATATATATATATATAGATAGATAGATAGATAGATAGATATATATGCATATTGTTACGTAGCTTTTGCTCTTTAGCAATGACATTGATTGTTCCAGAACAGGGTGCATAACGGAACCTAATCTAAGTAAAAGAAAATTAATGTCAAGTATGATTGAAAGAGTCAATTATCAGTTTGCTCCTTTTAGATTACGGCTATATTTCCTTCGAGTATTCATTTGTACATAGACGTTCTTATTTTCAACTTTGTTGCAATCACCGTCGTTCTACCTCACTGCTTGTTACCACATTTTTACGATCTATTCATATTCTTATTCATTGTCATTTCTTCTTTTAGTTTTCTTAACACAATATCATTTGTTTATCAGTAGTATAGCGTGTAATATAAATTAGTAATTAAGGTAGGAGTTTTAAGGTCGCTTTTCAATTGATTTATATTCACCGGTAGAACAAAATTCACAAAAAGAATGCATAATTATTGAGCACATTCATTCAGTTACGTCAATG
>BOPN01004521.1:72852-77852 GCA_017312705.2 Penaeus japonicus
TATATATATATATATATAGAGAGAGAGAGAGAGAGAGAGAGAGAGAGAGAGAGAGAGAGAGAGAGAGATACATATATATACACATACGTACACGTAATCACTAAACACACACACGCACACACACACCAAGTTTGAATTGAAAAAAGGCTATTCCAATTGCAGATGCTTCAAAGGGAAATGGAACTTGACGATAACAATTAGCGTTGGCGGGTGGAGCAAAACAGGATTGCTTTCGCAAAGCACAAGGCAACGGCTTCGGCTCTCTGACTAAACTGGTTTACCTTATGGAGTTAACTAGTAAACTGTTGAGCCGATAACTGAATTCTCATTTTATATCCATTCAAATTTACAGGAATGCGTTATTCAAGTCTGTGAATATTGTAGATATAGTCATTAGTAGTCATTTATCTATGATTCTAATGATGATTCTTATTTTACTAGTGTCCTAGTCATCATAGCAATACTGATAAAGACTATCATTATCAGTATCATTGTTGTTATTATTGTTGTTGATCTTCTTTTTGTTATCATTGTCTTCGTGATTTCACTTTAATCATTTTCATCATCACTATCATTAATATCATAATTGATGTTAATTTTTTTATTATCATTTTCATTATCATAATTGCTATTATTATTATCAAAATTTTGATATCCTCATAATCATCATTATCATTTTTGCTATTAACACTATTACTAATATCTTTATTATCATTATCATTATTATTATTATCACTATCATCACTGTAATCATTTACCATTATTATTGTTGTTATCATTATCATCACTATTGTTGTTGCTACTATAATTGTCATTGTCATTACTATTATTGTCATTATAATCGTTATCATTTTACTATCATTATCATCATGATTAACATTATTATCATAATTGTAATGTATCATAATTGTTAAAACTATTATCATTAGTTTTACTCTCATTAGCATCATTATCTTTATTAGTATTTTTTATCGTAATTACTATCATCATCGGCATTATTATTACTTTTATTATTGACATTTTTATCATTATTATCACTACTGCTATTGCCATTATCATTATTATCCTTATGATTATTTCCATCACTGCTATCATTATCATTATCATAACTTTCATTATCACTATTATCATAATTACATTACTATTATCATTATTGCTATCACTTAAATTATTGTTATTATCATCACTATTATCATCATCATTATCTTTATTGGTATTACAATCACCATTACTTTCATAATCATTTTCGTTATTATTAGCATTACCATCACTATAGTTATCATTATTTGGATAATCATTATGGATTATGTATTCTCATTGATATCATTATCCTTACTGTAATAATTTCCATTATCACTATCATCATTATTATCATCATTATCATTATAGTTATTATCATTACTATAAACAATATTTTCCTTATTATTACTGTTATCGTTATCATAATCATTATCATTAATATCATTATCATTATCGTCACATCATCGTCATTACTAGTGTGTGTATTTCTGTTGTTGTTGCATTTGCTTTCCATATTACCCTAATTAGTATTATCATCGTACTTATTACTACTGTTGCTATTGATGCTACTACGACAATTATCATAATCAGTCCTCTTTTCAACGACCATGACTGTTATCTTTGTACTGATGAGATCTTATCTTTGTTACTGTATTTTGTGCGGTTGCCATCATCATTATCTTTGCTATGACTATTATCATCACAGATATCATCATCCTTTCCATTATCATCTTCATAAAGATAATGAACGTAGAGTATAAAGGAAGGAGGAAAACGCAAAGAAAGAAAAGAACATGGGAAACATTGTCCTGAAATTCCATAAAACCATCCAAAGATTTTCAATAGGGAGCTTCAGGCCGGGGGTCGCAAAGTGGCTCCGTTAAAGAAATCTTGTGCTCAGGTATTGGCACTGGGGAAAGGGGAGGCAAGGGGGTAGAAGGAGGAAGTAGATACGGGCGCAGGGCAGAGAGGGGGAGGGGAAAAGAGAGCGAGAGGGAGTGAGTATAGGAGGGGAAGGGCAAGGGGTAGGTGGGTGGGAGAGGTGAGGAATACTCCCGGGAAGAGGAGGGGCATGAGGAGTGAAGGTTGACTGAGTGACTGGAGGAGGAGAGCTGGGGTTGAAGAGTGGGAGAAGTAGGGTAGCTCCGGGAGTGAGAAGGCAGGGGTGTGTGGGCATGTGAAGAGAGAGGGTGGGTAAAGGTGTGTAGGGGGGTTGGGCACAGGAAAGAAGCAGATGGAGACTAACGGGGTGCTACAAGGGATAGTGAGGTGAAGTGGAAAGAACTGAGATATACTTCTATTTGTAAACGCAGATATAAACTAACTCCAGCACACGCATTTACCCGCATCTACCCATGCGGATACGGATATGCATAAAAGTAAGAGAGATGGAAAAATCTAGCGTCAGACTTAAGCGACAATCGTGATAAACACGTCACATAAACCGGTCCCTAATGTTGATCTCATTTCTGCCATCTGTCATCTCTCCCTCATTCCTCTAATTTGATTACGTCCGAACGGCCACAGACAGGAGACGGAAAAAGCCATTTATAATGTCACGGTCTGCATGTGAACAGATCGAAGATCAAAAAGAATATTCTCCTGATATACATAAAAGCTACCTTTAAATAAGCCGAGAATGTAATAAAACGACAGTCAACGTCAAAGTATCCAACGCATGAAGATTTTTATTCAAGAAACAAATAAAAACATGCCAATAAATAGAAAACTGAAAACTAGTCTCAGGCTCGTTTCTGATGGCGAAAACTGACACTTCTGAAAGAATCCTATGAAGGAGCTGCCGACGCTGAAACTTGAGGTCGAAACGAACTAAACAGACAATATTTATGATAATAATCTCAGCAATAATAGTAGTATTAGTAATAGTAGCAGCAATAGTGATAGTAGTAATTACAAAGCCGAGTGAAAAGAACCTAGATGAAAAAGTAACCAAAAAAACATGACAAAACTAAGTGAAAAAACATAGATGAGGGAAAATACATTGCAAAACCAAATGAAAAGAACATAGATGAGAAAGTAAAAAAGAAAAAAGAAAAACAAAAGTACAAAATCAAGTGAAAAGAACCTAGATGACAAAGTGAAAATTAACGTTAATGAACTTTCACTTTTGCATTTGCATTTGAGATTATAAAAACCTCTATCCATTTTCTATCTTTCATTTAGACATTATCTGGAATCAGTGTCACGTTATGAATCGGTAGTAAGATATGGTATTCTGAAAATACACATTAACTCTCTACTCTCCTTGATGATGGAAACTAACTACCAAAGTGAATTCTTAAAGCTCAGGTGTCTCTCTCTCTCTCTCTTTCTTTCTCTCTCTCCCTCTCTCTGTCTCCCCTCTCTCTCTCTTTCTCTCTTTCTCTGTCTCCTCCCCCCCCCCTCTCTCTCTCTCTTTCTCTCTCTCCCTCTCTCTGTCTCCCCCCTCTCTATCTCTATCTTTCTATTAATCAAGTTAGCTCTCTTGTTCTCTTTTTCATTCTGCTTTACTCTTACCCTATTTTCAGTTCTCCATTTCCTTTCTTATTTTATTTGTTCCATTATCTCCTAGTCTGTCTCACTTTTATATAAACGCACACACACACACACACACACACACACACACACACACAAACACACACACACTCACGCACATTCACACACACACACACACACACACACACTCTCCCATTTTCCTGTCATTCATATATTTTACCAGGAACATTATATATAGAAGTAGCTAACAATGATACAAAATAAGGTTCACATACTTTGCATATTGCCATATGAATTATGAATTATCATCTTTTTTTCCCAACGGGATACATGTTTTGAAAGGTCTGTCTCTTAAAAAGCGATGCCATTAGGTAACAGTAAATCCGTGGCAGTTTTTAAAAACAATTAATATTTTGAAGATTATCTTTAGCAGCCTCATGCATGAAATATGTTTCAATAGTTCTGATATTGCGCTTCTTTACAATGTTGCCGGCAGAGATATACCATAAAATTAAAAGTTTCCATGACCATAATGATATTTCCCAGCACAGATTTATGTAATTAATGTCTACCTCCGGCTAGTCACAAATGCGCATCATCAATTAGAACATTTTTCTTCATTCATTCATTATACAGACGCTGCGAAACAGATGCCTGTGTTTTGTTTTAGTCATCTTAAAGTATCGTCATCTTTTTTGCTTTTATTTCCTTATTTTTCTTTTTCTCTCTCTCTTTCTCTCTCTCTCTCTCCCACTTTCTCCCCCCCCCTCTCTCTCCCCCCCCCTCTCTCTCTCTCACCCTCCCTCCCTGCCTCCCTCCCTCCCTCTCCCTCTCCATCTCTCTCTCCCTCTCCCTCTCCTCTCTCCTTCTTTCTCTCTCTCTCTCTCTCTCTCTCTCTCTCTCTCTCTCCCTCTCTCTCTCTCTTTCGCCTTAATTCCCTCGGTCCCTCTCTGATCGTGGCTTGTCAGAGACACACCCTACTTCCGGTCTCCACAAAGGGAGCCATGATTCACCTTTATGAAGAGCCATTCTTCTCACGGGCATAATGGTCACGCTATATATATTTCTAATGGTTCCATTACGTAAGCTGGCGTAATAAAGGTTTCTAGAGGCTATTTATATCCTGGAGAAGCCGCTAATGGCTGTAGTTATTTTTAATTGACTGGATGATAAAAAAAAACAAAAAAAAACAAAAAAAAACACGCAGGTTGTAAGCTTTTCCACTCCACGTTTATTGATATTATGGGAATATATATCATCATCTGATTTATTATTATTGGTGTTACTGTCATCATTATCATTATTTATTAGTATTATGATTATGATTATCATTATCATCATCATTATCATTATCGACATTATCATCGTTATCATTAAATTAGTAATGATTATTATTAATATTCTTATCGTTATCATTGTCATTATTGGTATCGCTATCATTATTATCATTATTAAATTTTTTAGCATTCCTAACATTATTATTG
>BOPN01004521.1:92852-95352 GCA_017312705.2 Penaeus japonicus
TATGTCATTAGAAACAAAAGCGGATGTCAGGTATGGTTTCTCTTCCCGCCTTTCACCAGTAAGCTGATTCTGCATGATAATTTCTCAGCTACCAAAGCTGCGAAACCGGTGATAAAGGGAGTCTTTATGAAGGAAATCTGATATCGAGCAAATTATCTAAATGATTCCAGTGAACAGAACAAAAATAACATAATGGTTGTTTTTCTGCTTTTCAGTCTATGAAAATCTCTAGACTCAACAAAAGCATTTATAACACATACCAATGAGGAAATGGATGATGATGATGATTTTGAGGTTGATAATGGTGATGATGATGATGATGATTTTGAGATTGATAGTGGTGATGATGATGATGATTTTGAGATTGATAATGATGATGATGATGATGATGATGATAATGATGTGTTGATGTTGATAATGATGATGATGTTGATGGTGATGATGGTAATGATGATGAAGGTGAAGATGTTGTTAATAATGATGATAATGATAATAAAGATGATGGTGATGATGATGATGAGGAATGAGGATGATGGTGGTGATGGTGATGATGGTGGTGATGATGATGATAATGATAAAGAAGATGAAGATGATGATGATAATGATAATGAAGATGATGATGATGATAATGATAATGAATTATTAATGATGATGATGATGATAATGATAACGAAAATGATGTTGATGATGATAATGGTAATAAGGATGAAGATTATGATGATGGTAATGATAATGAAAGATAAGGATAAGCCAGATTTGCGGAGCATATGCTACGCCGGGCTTGTATGCACTGAGGCGAGCCCGCCTGTGTCAGCGTGTGCTGACTCGTGAGAGAATGTGCCAACGAGTGTTGACTCGATCTGAGCTTGGTCCTTACCCAACGCAGTGCCCAGCTACGTCAGTAACCGCCAGGTGACAGTGGAAGCTCACGAGTTTGGACGGGGCTCGAGCTGCCGACCACGGGGATGTGAAGTCAACACGCTACCAGTGAGCTACCAGACGGCTTTAATAATGAAGATGATTATGATAATGATGAAGATGAAGATGAAGATGAGGATTATGATGATGATGATAATTATATTGATAACGGTAATGATAATGATAAAGAAGATGATGATGATAATGGTGATGATGATGATAATGCTTCAAAAGAAAATAAAGAATGTGAAGTAATAAATAAATAAATAAAAATATACTGCATTACAAATGAAAGTATAGAAAGTAACTGTTGTGTTTACCAATCCCAAAATATGAGAAGGCAATCATGCAGTCAAAGTCTTTTCACAAAAAACAGTGATGCAGATTGTTTCCGGAAATGAAAAGAGCGTGAACCGGCGAGAGAGGTAAACAATATAGAGAGAGGCATTTTTATAAACAAAGAAACATTAACGTTTGACAAAGGAATGATAAATGTTGATAGCAACGTGAGATAAGCGAGAACCATACACAACCCTTCGCTAACAGAGAGAGAGAGAGAGAGAGAGAGAACATGTATTTGTTTTAATATGTGTATAATTAGTTTTACTTCTATTTGTCGATAAAGGCTATGCATATAAATTAAAGTCTTTGTAACAATATAACATGGATTATAAAGGTAAAGAATAGTTTTTTATTTTAGATTTTGTTATTTTCATGACATTCCATAACAAACACAACATTTACATCACAAACATTTACATCAAAGAAAACTTCTTACATTCAGTCCAAGACTCAGTCTCATTAAGAACAACTTCCGTTGAGTTCATCCGGCGAGTGACTAAAGAAGAAAAAGAGAAAAAAACGGAAATGTAGATTTACAACTTTTCCCCGAAACAAGCAAACAAAAAGCGATCGAGTCAGCCAGAGCACCTCCCTGCACCGAATGGATCGTCCATCATGTGAAACGAAGCTTCGGTAAGGCTTTCTCGAACGCTATTCACCAGGAAGCTTCAAGAAGTGCCAAGAATGCTCGTTATTATACACGTTTCCGAAAGCCGTGTTTTGGAAAGAACACGTATATGCCGTGCTGAGATTACGAAACCGTTTCCTTGCGATGGGACGTGAAATGGATCGATGCGGGAATGAGCATCCAGAGGGCCGTGCGCACCAATCAAATGATCAAACCAGAGAGAAAGAGGACGGGCATCTCCAGCAGAGGCTGAAGCAGCGGAAATGAGCCAGAATATTGGGGTGAAGCAGGAGATACCCGTCGGTGCTCGCTCGAGGGGAGGGGGGGGGGGGGGGAGGAGAGCAGGAACCCGGACATTTCTCTTCCTCATTACTTCCTCATATCTCTCTCTCGCGCGCGCTTTCTCTCTCTCTCTCTCTCTCTCTCCCCCCCTCTCTCTTTCTCCCTCTCCCTCCCTCCCTCTCTCTCTCTCTCTCTCTCTCTCTCTCTCTCTCTCTCTCTCTCTCTCTCTCTATCTCTCTCCCCCCCCCCCTCTCTCTCTCTGTCTCACTCGCTCGCTCTCGATATCTCTGTCTCTTTCTGTCTCTTTCTCTCTCTCTCACGCGCGCTTTC
>BOPN01004521.1:115352-117852 GCA_017312705.2 Penaeus japonicus
GTCTATTCCTCTATGAAATAAATTTATTCCTATTTCCACACGATCATGCTTGAAGCCATTCTTGGATATTAGTAAAGACAAGTGTGTGTGCCAAAGCATTTACAAAGACGATAGATCTGAAGTTAGATTACTTTTAGCAACAGGTGAGTGCAGTCTTTACGCTGACACTGAGGGCTAGACGCAATGGCTTTATATCTCGTTTCTAGCTTTGTTTGACTCTAACGAGAGTATCCATTGTGTTACTTTGAGCCACTGACCAACTATGGATCGAATTACAAAACTCAAATACATTGCTAGCTTGTATATCCAGCAGCAAAAGGTACAAAAAGGGCATCCTATAAATGATACACGATATTTTCCTGAAGACTAATGAAATTTACGCCACGACACGAAATCTAGTCATCGAACGACGTACTCTGCTCTGACTGGTGCGTAGCCATACGATTACTGCCGGTCGTTCCGCGCAATGGACAGCAATTTCGCAGGCTGGGCCGGTTTCTTGCACAAAGTAATCTTATTTTCTCGAGTGACGTTTATTCGGGAAGCGATAGGAAAGCCGAGGGTTAACGAGACTGTCGTTTATTTAGAGTTAGCTTTTGCAATATGATTTGGCGTATAGAGAAAGAGAGAGAGAGACAGACACACACACACACACAGAGAGAGAGAGAGAGAGAGAGAGAGAGAGAGAGAGAGAGAGAGAGAGAGAGAGAGAGAGAGAGTGAGAGAGAAAGTGTGAGAGAGAGAGAGAAAAAAAAGAAAGAAAAAGAGAGAGAGAGAGAGTATGATATAAAGAGAGAGAGTGAGAAAGAAAGAAAAAGAAAGACATATAGATAGATATATATATAGAGAGAAAGCGAAAGAGAGACATGGACATGTCTGTCTTTTTCCCTTTATCTTTCCCAACAGTTCACTCACTATATGTAAGAATTTTTCATGAGATGCAAGAAAAACAAGACACAAGGGATCCCTGTCTCTCTCACGATATGAACTTTTCCTTTGTACGGGCATTGCAAGGCCTTAGCTGATTCATTTGGTTGTTGACATGTTGCTCAGCGGGATTCGGGAGGAAGTGTCTGAAGCTCTTGAAATTGCCTCTGTGTCTGCAGCCCCTTTAATGTTTCGTAAATAATATGCTTTTGGAAATACTAATGCAATGACTGCCGAGGGGTCTTTCGGAGGATGAAAGTATTGTTCACACGGCAATTTAATTAAATAAAAAAGTGAAGATGAAACAAAAGAGATAAATTTACACCGCCACCTATTACATATAGATTGTGTTTATCATTTGGAAACAATTCATAAAACATTTCATTATAGAACATTCATTAAAACGGAGAAGGTAGACAACCGATGATGATAATAAGAAAAAAAAAAATAAAAGTTATCATTTTGATAATGCTAATAATGATAGAAAACACAATAATAGTAATACTAATAATTATAATACTAATGGAAATAGTAATGATACTACTACTATTAATAATACTAATACTGATTATAATTGTAATGATAATAATTATAGCAACAAAAAATCGTTATAATTTATTTATCATTATCTTTCAATCGTCATCATGCTTTTTACTCTCATTATTACTATCTTATTATCATTACTATCATTATCATTGTTATTAATGTTATCATTATTAATATTATCATTATCATTAACCATTAACGTTATCATTACTAATATTTTCATATAATCACTAATATTACCATCGTTACCATCAGGTCAGTCGAGGTCAAGCAAAAGCGTTTGCTTGACCTTGATTCGTTGAATTGGTCAAGCTTTCATGTACGATTTGTCCGACTAAATTTTGTGACTTTTACCACATTTTTTCTGGTTCCTAGGGACAAGATTGATGTTCAAATTTTAAACCTCCTTAGTGTTCAGAATGTTTCGAGTTTTGAAACGGGGGAAGGGGGGGGGGGGGGCTGCATTGTCGCATTGTAATGCATCTGAGAGGGAAATGTTTGACTTGTAAAAATGAATATATGTTTTACACAAACTCCGGAAGAGACTTTGTCTAGGTACTAAGAATAAGTCAGAGAAAAGATATAAAGGCGTCTATGTAAAATCATATTTTCTATGTTTCGGTGTTTCATGTGCTTTATTTTTCATTGAAATAAAAAATACTGCTTGTTAAACAAGTGAACAAGCCGACTACCATAACAACACCAAAGAGTAAATGGCCTCTGTGATAAGACGAGTATGTCTTATCACAGAGGCCATTTTCTCTACCATCTTCGTTTCCACATATACACTCGTGTTAGTGTCAAGCTGCACAGGCAAAGGGTTAGGGTCCTTACTAGTTACATCAAGCAGATTTGCTTGCGCTGTGTTTCCATTAAGAGAATCGTAATACCATGATGTGTCTTGGTCATTGCCTGCAACTACACTTAGGCCACTGGTTTCATCACTTGTTGCATCAGCCACATGCCTGGTTGTACTCTCATTACTGCGAAAGTCAGTTTGATTGTCAACGTCATCGTTATCATCGTC
>BOPN01004522.1:12500-15000 GCA_017312705.2 Penaeus japonicus
GATAGACAGATAAATAGAGAAAGAGAAAGTGAAAAAGAGAGATAGAGCAAGCAAGGGAGAGAGAGAAAGAGAGAGAAGGAAAGAGAGAAAGAATGAGTAAGAAAGAGAGAGAGAAAAAAAGAGAGAAAGCAACCTTAAACAAAGATGAAGATGATACGAGCACAAGAAACGAAAAACTGCCTCAGTTATAGCAACAGACTTCAAAAAGAAAGAAATAGAAAAATATTTTTTTGTCTTCCTTCTTCGCTCCGTCTTTTGTGTTTGTAACAAAAGCCGAGAACAAATCCACAGTGACGCTGCTGTTTGTTTTTTTCATATATGCGTGTTTTGTGACAAAAACAAAAACATTGCACAAAATGAAAAAAATAAAAAAGCGAGAGGGAGATAAAAGAAAAAGAAAAAAAAAGTTAGAAGAAAAGGGATAAGATGGGGATTAAAAAGAATCGATTTAGAAAATGAATAGAGATGTCGCTTTTACTACTCTTTGTCTTTTGATCTTTCTTCCTTTTGTCTTTTTATCTGTTTTCAATTCTCGATGGCTCTCTTTGTATTTTTTATATCTATATTTATAGTTTATCTCTTTATATCTATATTTATCAGACACACACAAATACATATAACACACAAACACACACACACTCTCTCTCTCTCTCACACACACGCACAACACACACACACACACGCACACACACACACACACACACACACACACACACACACACACACACACACACACACACACACATCCCGTAACCAAAGGTCGTGGGGGCACCACAGATGACTCCTTAGACAATTGTCCCCATTTGCGGCCATCTTGAAGTTGCCACCTGAAAAAGGGCTTGTCCATTCCTTGATCTTTTCCAACCAGGTTTTTCTCTGTCCACTTTTACCCACTTTTCTTTTAGCTCGCACTGTGCTTTGAAGTAGTAATCGACAAGCACTGCACTGCTGGTCTTCCTGTACAATTGTTCAGTTACATGAATCAGTTTTTGGCTTATTTTATATTTAGTTCCATAATGCTAAATGCCAAACTCTGCCAAATGCTTTTTTAAAGTCTATAAACACGTGGTAGATATTTTGTTGATGTTTATATTTTTCACACAACACACAACAGTCTGAATATTTGCTTACTTGTGCTCCTCCCTACACGAAAACCAGCTTTTTCTTCCGTAGTGATTTTTTCTGCATATGTTTTCAGTCTTTTCAAAATTACTTTCAACATTACTTTGCTGGGATGACTTATAAGGCTAATAGTCCGGTAGTTCTGGCAAGATTTCCTTCTGGAATCCATTTGGATGACCATACTCCTGTTTGCAAGATTTTATTGCAGATTTTTCGGGAGTCCCTCAAAAGTTGACTCTCCTCTTTTCTTCAAAAGTTCTGCTGTTATATTGTCGAATCCTGCTGCTTCTCCAGTTTTTAATTTAGGATCTCATCGCTGCTTCAACTTCGTCACGAAGGTATCACCCACCATGGATACTACATCGTCGTAGTTGTAATCTTTGCTCTTTTGTCTCTGTCGGCATCTTTTACAAACTTAAATGCTCCCTTGCTATTGTTTCTACTTAAAGATTCCTCTACATCAGCCCACTGATCTTCAATCCATTTCTCTACATTATTTTTACTCTTAGGTTCTCTTCTTGTATCCCATTTCTGAAGAATTTCCTTTGTGACCTAAGGCTTATTTTCTTCCTGTTTTTACCAACCAAAGTCAAGGCCTCATCGGTTAATGGAATTGAAAATGTCTCGGCGTGTATCTCTATCTCTACATCCTGTTCCATGGTGATTAGAGGATGGAATTTTCCGCCCATATGGACTTGGAATCCATTAATAATCTGTAGATCTTATAGTTTATCAAGATCGAATTTCAATCGAGGATTGTTGGTCTTATCTAATTTCTTTGATCGAAGTCGAAAATACATCATCACTAGGTTGTGCTCACTGCCTACATTTGCTCCAGGAAAACTGCGAGTTTTAGCAAAGTGGAAAAGGCGGAGAAACATGTATTCAATTTGGTTTTGGTGGCTTCCATTAGGCGCAGTCTGTCATTATGCAAGTTTTTTGTGGTTTAAAGGAATCTTTCATTGAAAGCTTCCTTTCAAAAGTAACCACAACAACATCTTTACCTACTTTTACATTCCAAGTTCCTTGAATTAGATTCTTCTCCACTGTTATAGAACAGATGCCCTTCGTCATTCATCCTTTCACCAAAATTAGTCCATCGTGTCTCACACAAACCCATAAAGTACCAGTTGTACCGCTCTAGTTCATAAATGAGCTCTTTTAGTTTTCCTGTTCGATTTAGAGTCATGACATTTTATATCCCTGTGACGAAAGTATTTTTTCCTTTCGGTTCTCTGTTTGATTTTTTTTTCCACCAGTCGCATATTTCACACGTCCGCCCCTGTTGGGGAACGGATAACGCGGTCCTTTTTAGTAAATCCCAGGCGACGGCCGAACCGGTATGAAATTTGCTAAATAATTTGTCATATTTGTGGTG